>JAMZAV010006924.1:0-29119 GCA_024449915.1 Sweltsa coloradensis | reverse complement strand
TCCCTTTTTTACGCCCCACCCCCCTTAAAATTTTTTTTCTTTTTTTTCCCTTTCCCAAAATAACCCTCCCCTTTTTTGTTTTGGGATAATCTCTAAAATTTTTACTTTGTCTATAGCGCCCCAAGATACAAACTAAAGCTTTTTTTCCCACCTTCGCGCAAGCCCCCCTTTAAATTTCTCGAAAGGGTTTAGTCATAAAATTCTTAACACCTATAAAGCTAAAATTAGCAGTCATTGGTCCCTTCCGTGACAATTAGAAGATCTTAAAATTCTGTTTGCATGTTTATTAATGGGAGGGATTTTTTCCCCAAATTTTTTTAAAAGTGGCCGTCACTTTGACAGCTGAGCATATTTAGCCATTAAAACCCCAAAAGATTACAAAATTTCCCCTTATGCAATAACTTTCATTGTTTCGTTTGTTTCAATCCCATGCTGAAAGCAAAAAACCTTATCAAAAAAATGAGTAAAATACTTTTTGCATTAAAAAAAGCGTAAATTAAAACCCCAAAATCGCCATCTAAATTGAATTTCAGCTTAAATTTGTACCTCGCGCATGTGCGGAGGTATTTGGAGACTGAAAATCTAGCCTACTATGGTGTTAAGATTCTAGGTTTAGGGGACACACACACATAACTTAAAAACAAAAAAAAATAAAACATCGGTATTGGCTGAACTGTTGGGATAGAAATACTTGAGCATCCTACCAAGGAAAAGTTTGATATTTGCAGTGTAAAAAATTTAAAAGAGTAAGCTTTAAACACTTAATGTTTTTTAAAGGATGACAGGTCATACATTCAGTAAGGATTGAAAAGAAAGGCCAGCGCTCCGATTTAACTATAATCAGACAGGGAGCAAAGGAAAAATAGCTCCTCTAAAATAAAAAGGGGGGGGGGAAAATCCAAAGCTCTGATGGTAGATAACCAAGGGTTTGATTTCCCTTTCGCTACTAAAAAACGGGGGACATTGAAATACCTCAAAAAAAATTTTCATAAAAAAAACATATTTCGCCGGGCAATTTAAAATTTTGTTTTTGTGTTAAAATCCCATTTCACGACATTAAAAAAAATTTAAATGAACTTTTTAATTTTGACACTCCAATACCCCATTTTTACTTTTTTTTTTAAACGTCTATCCTATTCGTAAGTTTTGCCAAATTTTAAAAGAGAGAAAAACAAAAAATCTGTAGTAGGCGTTCCTTCCCCAAGTTTAGGAAGTGGGTCGCTTCGAGCTATTTGGCTCATTCGGCTATTTCTGACTGGGGGCCGTTTACACGTTCGTGCAATTTTCTGTTGGCCCGGGCGTCTAGTCCCCATCGTATCATCAACGTTGAACACATTCGTAGCCATAACTTTGTCGGTTTTATTCGAATTTGTACAAGTTTTTCACTAGAAGTTTTATTGGGGTTTTGAACGGCGTTTCACAATCTGTAAAAATTAGAGATTTTTCTGTTTTGAACACAAAAAACTGAAATAATAAATTTTAAAACTTAATGTTATTTCAAAAATCTCCTTGAAAATGTTTTTTTGGGTTACAAAAAATTAATTATTTGTGACTTTTATCAATAATAAGGTACTCCTTTTTTAATAATGTTCGTGGAATATATTTCATTTTCCCTTTCAATTTATTCATCATACATCATATTAATAGATGACTTTTTTGTTATTTTAAAAAATTCATTTAATTTATAGTTATCCAATCATTACTTTTCATTTTTAAAAAAAACGCCCATTTTTATAAAATACACTATCCAATAGTGTAAAAACATGTAAAAACGATGAAATGATCAATTTTTTTAAATTTAATAGTTGGAACCGTATTGACAATTTTCACATTAAATTTGTGGTTTCGTTTAAAAAACACCTGAAAAATATTGTGCAGTACACTGTGTGAACCCTTTCTGTGTAATATACGAAGAATTTCATCTTCAAAAATTTAAAAATTACTGTGGTGTTTTCTCTCCATAAAAAAAGATTAAAAATATAAAAAATTGGGACAGTTTATTAAATTGTTCGAGTTTTTTTAGTTTGTATTTACCCATGCATAAAAGGGGCAAAATTAATTTTCAATGTTTTTTGTGTTTTAATTATTTGACCTTTTTAATTAAGCATGGAAATAAAGCATTGTACTTTATTTACGTATTCCATCAAATTTGTACAATAACATCGCTGCGGGTTTATTACAACCGTTTGGGCCCCCTCTCACCCACTTAATTGTGGCTGCGCGTTCGCATTTGCATTGACTTGCAGAGTAGGGAGAGAAATACGAAAGTGCTTCCCAAATTCACACAAATGTTGCCCAAATTTGGAAACTAATATAAAACCCTGCACTGCAAAATGTGGTGGGGAGATAACGATTTATTTTTTAACTTTTATTAGTTCTTTAAAACTTTTGAATTATCAATTCTAAATCAGTTTCAATTTTTTCGTAAATTTTTGCCTTAAATTTTCCAACAATGAGTTTAGGTCATCAAAAAAATGACGTGCCGTTTTTTTTTCCCCCCCAGCCGGATTCCTCCGGGGCCGACGATTAAAATTGTACAGCTATTTTTTTATAATCAACTCAAATTTCATTTAGATTTTAGAAAGTCTTTTCTTATATTTTTTAGTGTCAGTATCATTGGTTTGTAAAATTAGTATTTTTGATTACCCAATGTTGATCAATTTATTTAAAAGGGCTTCGTCGTCAATCACAAAACTTTTAATTTTATTTTATAAAAAATTGTTAAATTTAATACAGTTTTAGAAGTTAAAAAATCCATCCCGACGAGGTTCGAACCCCATCTCCCACATTTCCCGGAGGATAGTCAGGGGGGATTTTTTTAACTTCTGAATTGAATTCCACCCCACGGGAATGTTTCCCGACTAACCAAATCAGAAATTTTTAAAAGAATTTTTAAATTAATTTTGAAACTAAGAAAAAAGGGGCTAGGAAAAAAAGCTTTAAATCCCGCCCCGTGTTGGATGAGCAATTGGGGCATTGAGCGCCCTTTGTTTTGCGGATTTACTGTTGTTCTGTGGAAAAAAACATTCTAAGTTTAAGTATTTTTTAAAATTAAAAAAAATTTAATAAAAAAATTTAAATTAAATTTAAAAAAAAATTAACTTAAAATTTTTAATTTTTTTTTTAAAGATTCGAAATTTTAAAAAAAAAAAAAAATCGTAATTTGAAAAATTTTTATAAAAAATTTAAAAAATTTGTGCGCACAAAAAATTTCAAAAAAATTATTAAATTTATAAAATTTAAAAGGGTTTTTTAAAAAATCATTACATCGGGTAAAGCATGTAGGTGTTATAATGGAGAAATTTTAAAAATGAAAAAAAATCGTAAAATTCAAAATTTTTGTAAAAAATATTTTTTTGATAAAGCTCAAATTTTAACGAATATATCAATTTATAAAAAATTAAGGTTCTGTGAAAAAAATCCACAATCGGGAAAAACATGGGGTTGTAAGTCGGAAAAAAAATTTTAAAAATCGAAAAAAAATCGTAAAAAATTGCGATTTTCTGAGAAAAATTGTTTTTCGATTGTGCTCAAAAACGTGCAGTTTTAAGTTCAGAGATTTCGAAGACCTCCATAAAATTTTATCGCAATCGGAGTATCGGTTTAGCCGGAATCGTGCTAACAAACAGACAAAAATACAAAAAAATAAAGAAAAAAAAAAAAAAACATTCCGGATTTTTTTCTCCAGTGTAGTGAAATGGAATCTTCGCTTCGCTCGCTACGCTCGCTACGCTCATCCAATAACTAATGCAGTATACTCACAGTGTGCTAAGAGACGAGAGATGGTCGGGAATGTTCCTTCTTTCAGGGAGCGGCTGTCAGCCTTGCTCGACTGATAACTTAGGCTTAGAGGAAACTGGGATCAGTGGTCTGGGTTCCGTTTCCTGCGCTATCACCAGATGACTGTGTGCGTGTGTATTGCATGTCTTTGTTGGATGAGCGTAGCGAGCGAAGCGAAGATTCCATTTCACTACACTGGAGAAAAAAATCCGGGATGTTTTTTTTTTTTTTCTGTATTATTGTGTGTTTGTCAGCACGATTCCGGCTAAACCGATACTCCAATTGCAATGAAATTTTCTGGAGACCTTTGAAATCTCTGAACTTAGAACTGCCACGTTTTTTAGCGCAATCGAAAAAATTATTTCTTATGAAAAAAGCAATTTTACGATTTTTTTCGATTTTTTAAAAATTTCTTCGACTTACACACACCTACACCTACATTCTTTGTACGATTTTAATGAGTTTTTCACAGAACCACAATCTTATGAATTAAGATATCCGTGTGAAATTTGAGAGCAATTGAAAAATTATTTCTCATGAAAATCGAAATTTTACGGGTTTTTTCTTTTTTAAAACAATTCTTTGACTTATAACACCTACATGCTTTAACCGATTGTAATAATTTTTTCACAAAACCTTAATTTTATGAATTAATATATTCGTGTGAAATTTGAGCGCAATCGAATAATTATTTTTATGTGAAAATCGCAATTTTACGATTTTTTTCTTTTTTCAAATTACGATTAATTAGAAAAATTAAAAATTAAAGTTTATTTTTTATTTAATTTTAATTAATTTTAAAAAAATCTTTAACTAAGCAATGATTTTTTCACAGAACAACAGAAAATCCGCATAACAAAGGCAGCTCAATGCACCAATTACGCTCATCCAACAACGCGGCGGGACTTAAGCGTTTTCCTAGTCAGAACACTACACGTCGCAACAGTACAGGTGACACTGACAGCATTCACTCTGATTCGGGAGGTCCTGGGTTCAAATGTCGTCGAGACCGGCATTCCTGATTGAAAATTTTTATCCGAGGTTTTCCTCAGTTAAGTTCTTTTAAACTAACCTTGGACATCCCTTCACATTGTTCTTTAACAATTGCACCTAGTTACAACTGAAGAGGAGGATGCATTGCACTCTGGGGGATTCTCCAATCGAGTTTAGATTGTTTGGAACGGAAAACTAAAAATATGTGGGCATGGCATTGCTTCAAATACCTATTAGTATAATCGGTGGACAGGTTTCCGACGAGAAAATTATAAATCATTTTGCTTTTTTCCCTAATTTTACCCTTAGAAAAATTGTATGTGATTTTATTTATTGTTTTTTCATCCATGTATTGAAAAGTGTGGAATAATCAACAACACTTTACCTTTCCATTAAAATTCTCATAATCACATCTACTCCGTGCATTTAAGTTGGAGTACCTGTACCGATCATAATAACATTTTTCTTAATCTAGCTCATAAAATATGATCAAGTACTTTATTTCTTGATTTTACATCCATCAATGAAAACCGTAAGATAACCAACCTCACATAGCAAATTCAAATTCAAATAATACTAATTACATCTACAGAGTGCACTAGTCAGATTCATAAGTCTACAAACTGACAGATGTAGCTCAAGCGCAACTCCAATCAGGAAGTCCTAGAGTTCGATGCCCGCCGCTGGCAATCCTGACTGAAAGTTATTCTATTTTTTTTTAATGGGACCAGAAGTGAATTTTTAGACAAGAAATTGAAAATACACATCTGCAAAAAAGACAAAAAATAGGGAAAAACGGTTTGTCCCGGAAATGAAATAAATCTCTAGTATTGCTATTATTTGAGATACAAAAAATTCAAAATATGCAAAACAAATCCAGGAAAAATCTAGTTTTAGGAATGTATTTCAAATTTAAATTTTTACTTAAAATTAAGCTTTAATTATTCAAATTCTTAGAAAAAATACGAAACTCGAAATGTTTGTTTAAAGTAACCTATTTTCACGGATTTAATTCGGGCCTGAGGGTTTTTAATAATGTAACGGTGACCAAGCCAACCGTGTCTACACAGACACTATTAAAGGTCGAATAATTGCCAACCAGAGATAATTGGATGAGCGTAGCGAGCGAAGCGAAGGTTCCATTTCACTACACTGGAGAAAAAAATCCAGGATGTTTTTTTTTTATTTTTTATTTTTTTCTTTATTATTGTGTGTCTTTTAGCACGATTCCGGCTAAACGATACTCCAATTGCGATGAAATTTTCTGGAAAAACCTTCGAAATCTCTAAACTTAGAACTTCCACGTTCTTGAGCGCAATCGAAAAATTATTTCTCATGAAAATTGCAATTTTACGCTTTTTTCGTGTTTAAAAAATTACGCTCATCTAACACGCGCCTGAATAAGCGTTTGCGAAGCTTCCCAGTTATTTGAAAGAAAAACTAGCGTGCAAGTGGTTGCACACGCTTCAGCTGCGCGCCGACGCCAGAATCGACGAGATAACTACTGAGAGCTTCTTTGCTAGGTCGGCTACAAAGTTAGCGCTATTTCTTATTTTAAATCCCGAGCTCTGGTTCGCATGTCGATAACGTCGTCGCCATTGGGGCTGGCTCAGTTAGCTTTTAAAAATTAAGTTCTCCATTGAAAAGCAATTCTTTTATAGATTGGGTAAACTATATTTTATTTATTTATTTATTTACCTTCTTAGGCTATGGATAGTACCTGCGTTTTGACATATTCCTGTTTACCCAACTGATCTCCACAGTTGTCTAAAACTGCGCATTCAGCTAAAAGTGATTGTAAACCTCTTAGTAAATTTTCTTCCCAGGGTTATTCTAGATCAATATTAGTTACGTATTTTGGTGAATTTACTTTTTGACAGAATTCAAAACACAATAATAAATTTAACTAAGGAAACGCCAAAGTCATTGTTAAACGAGCGATTGAGCCATGTGTAGAGTACCCGGTAACATTATTTTTCTTCCCCTACCTTAGGCCTCCCCACTCCCCAGCCTATCATAGGCTAGGGTGGAGCATTATGGCCTTACAGTTGACGCGCCATTATACCGACTAAACTTAAAAACCCTATTATTTATTACAATATAATTATCAATTTTAAATGCAAATGTTCCCGGGTACTCATCACATGACTCGCTCATTCGTCTAACAACAGACCTGGGTAGTAACGTAACGGAAGTAACGCGTTACTGTAACGAAATTACTTTTTTCAGTAACGAGCCAGTAATTTAATTACAATTTTCTCATGTAACGGAAGAGTAATTTCACTACTTTTATCATTGTAATTCGGCGTTAGTAACGCGTTACTTTTGCCGCGGGACCCGCGCCTTTGTGTATCAAATATCAGTCACTGGGCCAGTGCGCCTGCTGCTTTCTACGTATCGCCCGCTTGAACAATGTGCATGTGCATGCAGCATTTCTGACATTTCGTAGGTCTGATCGAGAGATTTCGAGTGCCGAGTTTTTATTTCAGAACCTAGCCATGTTTACTTTTGGTACTTCCGCCTATGACAAGCGCCGTTGATGACGTAATTATCTACTTGACATCAAACATTCAAGTCTGTGTCAAATAAATCGATAGTCGAATTGTTACACTTGTAGTGTAGTTACAACATTTCGCCGATAGATGTCACCCGCGTAATCAATAATTTACTATACATCTAGGCCTATACGTCGATATCTACAATATCTCTGTGATAGGCCTCTGCTGGTTTTGAAGTGTGGGCGTGGATAACACCCTGTCTGAGACCCCCCATCGGCAGACAAAGCACTTGCGTCATACCCGTCCGCACGCCAGATACATTTTAAATTGAAAAGTAATTTTTGAAAGTAATTTCACTACTTTTTTTCATAAAAAGTAACGTAATTTCATTACTTTCTTGGAAAAGTAACTAAACAGTAATTTAGTTACTTTTTGGCTGAAGTAATGAGTAATGTAATTTCATTACTTTTCAAAAGTAACTTACCCAGGTCTGTCTAACAACGACTTTGGCGTTTTCCTAGTCTAGTTGGCTAAGGCGCCCTTATACCCGAAATGTGGGAGACCTGGGTTCAATCCCCTAGTCGGGATAGATTTTGTAATTTCTGGATTGATTTTTTTAAATTATTAAACATGTTTTGGAATGCATATAACGCAGTGTAGTCCATCATCTGTGATAATACTATGGAAATCATAGCCAATACGAAAAACGTGTATTACTCAATTTCTGAGCGGAATTTGGGGGTACCTTGAGCATGTAAGATTCGATAAACTTTGTGCACTGCATTTCACAGCCATGCAAATAAATAAATAAAATCAAAATCAAAACATTGTCGTTTAAAATAATGTCTACACATAAGCAGCCTATTTTTCAATTTATTATTTCTTGTAGGTTTATATCTCAACAAATCTAGCTAATTTTGTTAACAGTTCTTAATAAACTCGTACCGGATGTCTGTTTAAAATTTCAGCGCAATCTGTTCACCGATTCGGCTGATTTTCCGATGTACAAACAGACCCACGACTCTCAGAATAAGCGCCGTTTGAGTTGAATGGAGACAGTCGCTGCGCTCCCTCGTTTAAACAGTTGTGTTTATAATTTGTTTCCATGATCTATCATAATCCATCTTCTATCTTCATCTTTATCGATGCACAGTTGAGGCATGTGACCTTCATGTGGGCGAGAAGAAAGCCGGAGTCCAAACCACAAAAATATAGTTAGCAAAGTTAAGAAGGAAGTGAAAATAACCAATAAAACGGTACGAAATTGTAAACGACCTTCGTAACCTAATCGAGTAAATATGCTGTAGACGAAAGTAGCGTTCAGTAGAATGCCAGTGCCACACGTGTAAAGCTAGTCTCAAGGTACGTGGAAACACTATAAATACAGACAAACTTTCTAAACTTTCGGGGTCACCGACTAAGCTCGTTTTAAGGTCACAAAATTCTTCATTTGTTTATATTTTATTATCTTAAAAATATATTTCATTAATATTATACCACGGTTTGACACAAACGAAATTAAACACACTGATCCTGTATATGAAATAATCAACATTTTAAAACTAGGAAAACGCTTAAGTCCCGCCGCGTTGTTGGATGAGCGTAATTGGTGCATTGAGCTACCATGTGTTATATGGATTTTCTGTTGTTCTGTGAAAAAATCATTACTTAGTTGAAGATTTTTTTAAAATTTATTTAAATTTAATGAAAAATAAACTTTAATCTTTAATTTTTTAATTAATCGTAATTTAAAAAAAGAAAAAAATCGTAAATTTTCGATTTTCATAAGAAATAGTTATTCGATTGTGCTCAAATTTCACAAGAATATATTAATTCATAAAATTAAGGTTCTGTGAAAAAATCATCAAAATCGGATAAAGCATGTAGGTGTTAAAAGTCAAAGAATTGTTTTAAAAAAGAAAAAAACACGTAAAATTTCGATTTTTATAAGAAATAATTTTTCGATTGCGCTCATATAGTGCTAATATAGTGCTAATATAGTGGTTTGAAATACATTTTATTTTATTTTATTTTAAATATCCAATGAGTCATAATTGACAATAACATGTATATGGACACATAAGATAAGAAATACATAGGCATATTACTAAATAAAATATTCACTTAATACAAAATAGTTTTAAATGCAAATGCATGTGGTTGAATGCAAGATTCCTTGCTTGGTATGTTTACTTAAAAGGTTTACATTGTTTAAATAATTAAAGGGATGTATATTCCGTAGCACATTGGGTACATTCCGAAAGCTGTTGAATATGCTTTGGTGCTGGCATTCTCCAGCACGTTATAGCATCTGTAAGCACGATATACTTTCGGAACACGTCGAGCATGAGTATGGCTGTTTCGGGAGGCGCGCTGCCACAGGTGTGCAAATATATTTTACGCATTTTTTAGGTTAAGTCCGTCATATAAGGAATTTAAGTTATTTAGTAAGTGTAAGTGACTTACCGTTGTTTATTCAAGCGGCTGGCTCAGGTAAAACAACTATTACGCAAGTTTTTTGGGGTTTTGTCACGTCAAAGAACGATACATAACAATTTAACTAGGTGATCCGCCATTTTTGATTTTAAAATACCGCCAATTCTCCCATATGCTGGGAATGCTCAAGTTAAAACCTCGAGCATATTGAGTATGCTGAATATGCTCACAAACCATGTCACGGAACGCCAAGCATAGCATATTCAACAGCTTTCGGAATGGGTCAAGCACGCAAATAGCATATTGAACAACTTACGGAACGCAGCCATAATAGCTGCAGCCCAAGTACAGAATACGTGTGGAAACGAACTAACCAAGGCCTCCTATTTTAGTAATAATAATGAAGACGATCAAACTGGTTTTTAGTGGTCAAACAACTAAAACTCGTCACAATGCTCAAGGTCACGTACAATTAAACAGAGCATAGCGTTCGCATATGTTAACTAAACTTTCACCGTTTTTACTACCTGTAATCACTATAATGTTCTATTGCAGAACGATACATCATAAATAAATCAAATAATACAATAAACCTGCCGATAGAAGTAGCTCAACCGAAGCGCGCGAGACTCTGATTCGGAAGGAGGCGGTTCGATTCCCGTACCCAGCAACCATTACTGAAAGATTGTCCGAAGGTTAAGTCGTTAATGCGAATGCAAGGGATTTAGTCCTCTTAAGCCCTTGGGCACTCCCAGCATAACGACTAGCTCCAAAATACCTAGTGAGACATCTTAAGAGGGGCATTTAATTAACACTGGCAGATTTGCAAGGTGGAAGAGGATTTATACTATAAGAAGACTACAACAATCAATTTGTTTATAAACATACAAAAAAAGAAACTCATTCATTGTGTAACGGCGACTCTGCAATAACGATTACGTACATTTTAAATTAAACAGTGTATTTCTCGATTTGGTTAGTCGGGAAACGCTCCCGTAGGTGTAATTGTTATTATTTTCTACAATTCAGAAATTAAAAAAGTCCGCCCCAACCGGTATTCGAACCACGGGTCTCCCACATTCCCTCAGGACGAGAACATTTTAATCTCTGTATTGTAGTTGCATTATACATCTGAATGGAGTCCATTCAGATGTATAATGCAACCCATGGTTCGAATCCCGGTTGGGGAGGACTTTTTGTAATTTCTGAATTGTAGTAAATAATAAACAGTGTATGCTTATTAACTATTATGAAGTGTTTTATGGTCCATTTCTTTTTAATGTTGCTGAATTCAACTTACCCGTATGCATTATGATTTTACTTTATAATTGATTCTTATATATACACACCGGTTATTTTACTGCCAGAAGATAACTTTCACTTAAAACAGGTTTTTATTAATAAAAACCCGTCGTGTACTTATGAAAGAATTTCCATTTTTCTGAAAACCGCATCTAGATGAGACTAGACTATAGGTAGGCCTACTATACTAGGTCAAGGCAAATTATTAGTAGCAGAGTATTACTTGACTTTGTTTTAGTATAGATTTGTGTACAAGAAGAAAATACAACGTGTAGTTGAAAAGGTAAAGTAAGTTATACTTGTAAGTTATAAAAATTAATATATAAACGAAGTAGGAAAAAAGGAAAAAAATTGTTGACAAATTGCGTAAAATGTAAACTCTTAAATTTCATTCAAGAATGATAAAGCTATGTTTTATTATTTTTTTAGTAAAAATTTTGTTTGTTACAAAGGGAAATAAAAATTATGTATTTTATGGCGATTGTAACATAAACTAGAGATGAAGCGCATAGACGCCCGAGCAAAGTCTGTAGGGATTGCGGAGATATCATTAAATAATTTACTATACTAATCAATCCCGACTGCAAAGGTTTGCGGTAGGGCTTAAAGGAGAGGAACCGATATTATTTTAGCAAGGTATATTAATAGTAAGACTATTTTACAGTTCATAAATTACAGAATCCAACCCTTTCGGAGTTTGAACCTGGGTTTCCTGTTTGCTGGGTGGACGCCGCTAGCCGATGACTTGACAACTTCTGGATTGTTAAAAAATTAAACATTTGAATGAACAGAACTGAAATTAATCTGTTGCCCTTCAAGTGTCAAAACAAAAAAAATAAATTTTATAATGTCATCTAACCTAGTTATGACTTATGAGCTATACTAGAGTTTATTTATCTCTCGATTTGGTGTCAGAAAACACTCCCATATAGGTGAAATTGATAATAAAAATATAAATTATGATAAATGATAAAAAAAAATGATAAATTTATATGAAAGCATATAAATAAGAAAATGTATTCTGTCACTTTTATATCATAAAGTTATTTTGTTAATTGTACTGGATTGAATTCAATATTATTAGTTGTTCCTTGCCTGCTAAATAAAGCTCTATATATATGAGTTCGATATAGGTGTCTGGGGACGAGCCCTATCCGGCAAAGACTCTCGGAGTCTTTAGGTATCGCAGATGAAATCGTTTAAAATATTATGTAAAAATCAAACATTATATTGTAAATAGGTTATACACAGAAATGAAATTTATATTAACTAGATTGTGTGGGATGAGTTGTTCAGTGACGGAATTGCCCCGCCCCTGCGGACGCCCTTAATGAAGAAGTGTTTTGTTTCAGTGTTTTGCACATTGTTCAAATCAGTGCAAAGTATGGCGTCATTGAGTGCGATAGTGGCGCTCTTATCGATGGGCGTGTCGTTAGTGAGTGAACTAGGCCCGTCTTTCAACCTTGGCAGTGCAGAGATGACAGAAAAGGTTAGGAGGGAACTGGAGAAGTCGGAAGTATTGTTAACCACGTTGCGTTTCGCATTGGATGAGAGTCGCGAGCGTAGCGAGCGAAGCGAAGATTCCATTTCACTGCACTGGAGGAAAATCCGGAATGTTTTTTTTTCTTTCTTTCTTTTTGTATTTTTGTCTGTCTGTTAGCACGATTCCGGCTAAACCGATTCTCCAATTAAGATGAAGTTTTCTGGAGACCTTCGAAATCTCTGAACTTTGAACTGCCACGTTTTTGAGCGCAATCGAAAAATTATTTCTTATGACAATCGCAATTATAAGATTTTTTCCGATTTTTTAAATTTCCTCGACTTATAACACCTACATGCTTTATACGTTTGTAATAATTATTTCACAGAACCTTAATTTTATGAATTAATATATTCGCGTAAAATTTTAGCGTAATCGAATAATTATTTCTTGTGAAAATCGCAATTGTACGCTTTTTTGTTTTTAAACAATTACGCCCATCCAACAACGCGCCTGAAAAAGCGTTTGCGAAGCTTCCTAGTGGAAAATAAATTCAAATTTAGAGTCTACCCACTCAGTCATGTAAATGATTTTCAGTGGGAGACAAATTTAATGTGGACAAAGCCAACCCCGTAGGCCCCGACGCTATCGACGCGCAAACAATAATTGTTGGTGATAATATTATTGTCGAGTAGTTCCAGAAGCGTATCCAGGAATATATTTTCGGGAGCTGTCTTCATCGTCCTTGTATAAATCTGTTACGAAGCTGCCCAAAATGCCATGCAATGGGGATTTTGGGGAGATGCGCCACACATTTTCTTAAATTGTTTTTAGAAGTCGTTTTTAGCGTTTTATTATTAGTAACGGAATTGTCCCTTTGTGAAAACCATTTTGTTTATAAGAGTTGTGTTGACCATTTTCAATTTGCATTTTGTACCACATAAAAAAGAAATTATTTGCTTTTGCCTTTCGTGTGCGGTCAACAATCATCCGCTGCCGCTGGTAAAGTCACTAATAAGACGAAAAACTCAAGTCATCTAAAAAAAACGCAAGAATAGTAATATACATCTTGAATAAGTTTGAATTGCAAAATTCACATAATTAAGACACCTACTCGACGGTTTTCGCATTTTGCAATTGCATGTCAAACTATATTATTTTATTAATGGAGGTATTATATCATACTGTACAAAACAAAACCAAGCTATTGGTTAGCTCAAAAAAATCTACATAAATAAATACCTTGAAGCATTTAACAGTATACGACAAAAATAAACAGTAATTCATAATATATGTTTTAGTATTGGTAATTCTTAAAAAAAGTGCAATTTAATTTTGTTTTGATTGTGTATTACATATTACCATTATGCATTCTGCAGAAAGTACGTAACTAATTAGTTATTATTAAGTTGTGAGGTTAAGGGTGTTTAGCTGGAAGAAACTGTATTCATAAATATTTTAATTATAATATTATGTGGAAAAACCATTGTCATGATCCCAATCATACATCGGTGTTTTCTAGCAATAAGAGATAATGAAGTTTCAATTTATTATAATTAGTTATTTCTCCGATACAGCATGGATTTCTTCTGGCAAATCTTGTCTCAACAAGGGCAAGCTTGATCATCACACTGTTGCAGCAATTTAAAAAAAAATCTAGTTGTCCCTTATATTGACTTTGAATGAAAAAGCTTTCTATGCTGTTGTCACGATTACCTTGTTTACAAGGTATCAGATCAATTCGGCATCCATCTTGGCAATATCACCTTACATTCTTTCAACTTTTACACAACGCGTTGTTATAAATTTAGCATCATTATCTTGGATGGAGCCGTTGTTCTATAAGTCAGTCTATACATTGTTTCTCGATTATAATATAAATGTTGTGTATAGAGTCCTTTCGCTGATTTGAAATTAATCATGATTATCAACATATTTTGGAGGTCATTATGTTCTAAAATTCACTTGATGCTTTTTCTTTGTATCGTGTGGACTGAAGCCTGAAGTTGAATTCGGGAAAATGTGTATAATTATCTACAAGCTTTGATATAAACATAACAATTTTTGTTGAAGAGCAATGGCAATTAAAAGAACGCGTGTCATATCGGAGTTCGTGTACCTACTGTTTTCATCTAAGAATCAGAATCAATTTATTCATTCGATCCATACATAATAACAGATATAACCCCTCTTGGAAGAGAGGTAATGAATAATCCTTAACAACTTTTATGTTCATGAATATGACTCACATGATAATGATGGAAAATGTAAATACTAATAAGTAAATGTGGAATTTGAAAATAAGCGAGTTACTAATGATAATGATATTGATATATATTATTTTACGATAGTATAAATGGAGAAGAGAATTGTTCGATAAGGTTATTTACAATTGGTGCAAGATAATGGTACAGATGAAAGTAAGAGACATAAAAGAGACATAAGAGACGTGACACACGCACAGACGGACGGACTAGGAGACGTAGCTACGCTCCCTAATAATGTTCTCCTCTCTAGCCCGAGTTTGTGACGCGGCACGGGTACCCGGTGGAGACTCACACGGTCACCACGGAGGACGGGTACCTGCTGACTGTGCACCGGATACCCGGCAGCCCCAAGGCGTCGTCTACAGGCGTCAAGACGCCGGTGCTGCTCATGTCTGGCTTGGGATGTGGTTCAGAGGTTTGGGTCCTGGCAGGACCTAACAAGGGTCTAGGTGAGCCTCAACAATAGTATTTAAATATCAATATTAAGAGGAGTCGCTGACGCTGGCGCGGAGACGAGTTTAGGTGATCAGATTTCTGATTTTTTTTTTCTTCTTCTTCGGGTAAACGGTTCAAAAACACTATTATTAAATTTGACACTGACGTTAATACAGGATATCTATGTTATCTAGTACGAGTATTCCTAAATTAATTCATTGTTATTGAATTAAAAATGACTGAATTATCACCGAAATTTACTCCATTTTGGTCAACTTCGGAAATTTATTCCAAGTGTTAACTCAATTTTGCATACGGGATATCAACGTTTAAATCAATATGAACGAGCAGGTTTAATTGGTTTTATTATAAAATAAACGCTTTGGTGGGAATTCCCAGAATTGAAATCCATGTTTTGGATTTCCCATTTTTTCACGTTTTCGACTTATGTCTCGCAATGATATTTAATACTTATTTTTGCAACCAATATTGGATATCAATACAAAAGTACTTTATTAACATCCGTGCAAAATATGGTAAAGATATTTCCAACCGTTCAGCAGAAATCATCAACACCTGAGTGCGCGCATTTGAGTTGGGCCAAGCTCAGCGCTCGACAATATTATGCATTTAACATTTTATAAGCCCCACTAAATAGGTATGGGAATAAATTTTGAAATATCCCTAGTTTTAAGTTTAACTTTTGAAACATTAATTTAGAGTAGAAAGTTAAGGGACGTGTTCCCAGGAATTTCTTGTATAATTTATTTTTGTGTAATGTCTACAACTTTAAAATAAATTATTTTTTGTTTGAAAAAAGTGCGTGTGGTGTTTTATGACCTTGTGTGAGTAAAGACATGAAATGGAATGGGTTGGAATATAGTTGGCGACTTTGCGGTATAAACTATCTAACATGTTATTGACAGCTAAACATTGTAAGCAACAGATACATCGAGTTCCCCGAAGTTGTAATCCTGACCTTGGAATTAATAACGTGGTTTGCCTAGCTCGGCGTTTTACACGAGTCTTTCTAATTTAAGAGATTACACAATTTAAGCAACAATAATAAGTTCTTCTTATATACATGAATTTTGAGGCTTGGCTAGAAGTTCAACGGGTGTTACGGGTTGCCGCTGGTTCGTTAGTTTTTTAGTTTATTTTAGAGTTACTTGTTATATTTAAGGCTATTCGACAGCGTTTTTCTATTTTCTTAAATATGCTACTATGTTTTAATATAGTGAATGGCTTTGAAACCTGGTTCTTTCAGAAAATCAAAAACTATTTTTTTCAATTTTTTCTGATCAGGTACGCGGCTAATATTGCCACCTCAAAATAATTTCAAACTTCTATTCGCTCAAGCCCACCATTCAAGGTAGGTAGGTTATTGTGTTTTTGTGACATTAAATTTCAACTGGTTTTCTAGAGGCTGACTGAAAGAAAATATATTTTTTTACACAATTGTTTTTTCTGCTATTTTTTTTAATTTGACGGTACAAATCGGTACAAAATACCGCCAAACGAAAAAATCCGCAGGAAAGTCAATTGTTAAAAAAAATCTCTGGCAGCCTCTAGAAAACCAGTTGAAAATTTATGTCACAAAAACACAACTACCTACGTCGAATGGTGTGCTTGGGCGAATTGAAGTTTAAAATTATTTTGAAGAGGCGATATTTGCCGTGTGCCCGATCAGAAAAATTAGAAAAAAGTAGTTTTGATTTTCTAATTGAGCCAGGTTTCAAAGCTAGTCACTGTATTTTGATTAGGTAGCATATTTGGGAAAATAGAAAAACGGGGTCGAATAGCCTTAAGCTTTATTAACTTTGAAAAGTTACTAGCTAGCGCCCAATCTTATTAATAGTGCGTTAAACATTGTCCGCTCACTACAGCCTTGGTAAGCTATTTACCATACTGCTGTGCATTGTTGTGGTAGCCGTTCTACTATAGCATAATTCCTAAGTGAGTTTCATAAATAGAGTAAACACTATGTAGACTGGGAGTCAAATACTTATTATGCCGGTCTCTATAGTTATTTATTGTTCGATTGTCGATTGTGTCAGCGCCTACAAGGTTAGCTTAGTCTGCTTTAAATTTAATGTCCCCCCACTGAAAATCAGTTCTGTGATTGAGTGGGTAGACTCTCAATACGAATGTATTTATTTATTTGATGCCCACAATTCCACAAATAACTTTCAAGGTCAAACCATGAGACTAACAACGATACTATTTACATCTCCATGGTGAAACACTTTTGACGCGACTAGAGCACTACCTTTCCCATTCCACCCTTACTGACCAGCCCTTCACTCAGAGGGTTTTGTTGTAATCTCTGTCGCACAACACATGGCCACACAAATATCTTGATTATTGAAAATTATCATATTTCACGGTGAAAAAATAGCCGAGAATTTCACATCACACAACCATACTATTATATTGCGTTTTGTGTAAAAGTACAATTTGAATATACAAATATACTTGTCCTCATTCCCCAGGCTTCCCCCTGGTCTGTGTTATTTTATATACTGTCTTCCCCATGCTTCCCGTGGAATGTGTTATATCATGTTATTCTTCCCCCCTGGTTTGTGTTACATTATAATATACTGTCTTCCCCATGCTTCCCGTGGCCTGTGTTACATTGTAAATTGTCTTCCCCAGGCTTTTCCTGGCCTGTGTTATATTATATATTGTCTTCCCAAGGCTTTCCCCTGGTCTGTGTTATATTATATACTATCTTCCCCAGGTTTCCCCTGGCCTGTGTTATATTATACACTCTCACTTATCCTATGGCCTGCTATTTTGGGGAGCCTCCCCCCAAGCTAATAGAATATTCATCCTCCAAAAGAGAGCGATACGCATTATTGCGGGTGTCTCCAGAAAACACTCCTGTAGGGAGCTCTTTAAGGAATTAGGAATTCTAACTCTAGCATGCACACTCATCCAGTCTGCTGCACTCTTGTTCGCACAAATAGTAAACCTCTTCCCTCTCAATGCGTCTGTGCACTGCCACAACAACACAAGAGTCATCCTTCACATACACACCCACCACCTGCGCCTTTTTGCACTAGGCCCAGAGTACCTTGCCTCCACCCTTTACAACAAGCTCCCAGAAAACATAAAAACCTCCCCCACCCTGCCCTCCTTCAAACACAAGTTAAAAATATATCTCACAGAAAACAGCTTCTACTCGGTTAGTGACTACCTCTTAATGTAAATAATAAACAATTATAAAAAATGAACGATTAATTAAATAATAAATAATAAACAATTATTATTCTAGCTAAATTCAGCAATAATGATATATCACCTGTTTTAAAGTCCTGTTTCAAAGTCTACTGACATTGTAAGTTGTAACATATGATTACTATTTTTTAGTTATATGCCTCCATATCATTATGTCTCATACTTTCATCTGTACCATTATCTTGTACCAATTGTAAATCACCTCATTCAACAATTCTCTTCTCCAGTTATACTTCCATAAATTAATATATTATATCAATGTCATTCTTATTTTCAAATTCCACTTTTATATTATCCTCCCACATGTTGGCTTATCCACAAACAATTGTAACTAGATACATCATATAAATTATTATTCTTACCACCATTGAGTGTAGATTTCACAGTCCACAATGTTACAATTATTACAATGTATTAATTTATTTTATTTTCATAATTTTCTTTATTTACTTAATGTACATGATTACTCTGTAGTACTAGGATTACATATACTTATCTGTAAGTTACCTTAGGCTTTTCACCTTCTCCTCCGGGAGTCAAACATGTACAATGTGCCTGTCAAGATGAATAAAGTTATCTATCTATCTATCTATCTATACACTGTCTTCCCCAGGCTTCCTCCTGGCCTGTGTTATATTATACACTGTCTTCCCCAGGCTTCCTCCTGGCATGTATTATATTATATACTATCTTCCCCAGGCTTCCTCCTGGCCTGTGTTATATTATAACTGTCTTCCCCAGGCTTCCCCCTGGCCTGTTTATATTATATACTGTCTTCCCCAGGCTTCCTCCTGGCCTGTGTTATATTATATACTGTCTTCCCCAGGCTTCCTCCTGGCCTGTGTTATATTATATACTGTCTTCCCCAGGCTTCCTCCTGGCCTGTGTTATATTATATACTGTCTTCCCCAGGTTTCCCCTGGCCTGTGTTATATTATATACTGTCTTTCCCTGGCTTTCCCTGGCCTGTGTTATATTATATACTATCTTCCCCAGGCTTTTCCCCTGGCCTGTGTTATATTATACACTGTCTTCCTCAGGCTTCCTCCTGGCCTGTGTTATATTATACACTGTCTTCCTCAGGCTTCCTCCTGGCCTGTGTTATATTATAACTATCTTCCCCAGGCTTCCTCCTGGCCTGTGTTATATTATACACTGTCTTCCCCAGGCTTCCTCATGGCCTGTGTTTTGTTATATACTGTCTTCCCAAGGCTTCCTTCTTGGTCTGTGTTATATTATTACTGTCTTCCCCAGGCTTCCTCCTGGCCTGTGTTATATTATATACTATCTTCCCCAGGCTTCCTCCTGGCCTGTGTTATATTATATACTGTCTTCCTCAGGCTTCCTCCTGGCCTGTGTTATATTATATACTATCTTCCCCAGGCTTCCTCCTGGCCGACGAGGGCTACGACGTCTGGTTGGGCAACGCGAGAGGGAACAGATACTCCAGGAAACACCTCACACTCTCATCCAGGGATCTCGCCTTCTACAACTTCACGTAAGACAACAATTTCAAATTGACTCCACAAATTGCCATGCTTTGGTCAGCTTAAAATTCAGACAACCTTTCAGATATCTCAACCACGACCTCACACAGATTTCAGTGCACAAACAAACCAAAATTTGTTGAATCACATATTGTTTAAGAGATTCTCGAAATATTAATGTGGCATTGCAACCATTTGTCCAGTTAAGAGCTAACAAACACTCGTAACTCAAAACGAATACATAGTTTATATTAAAATTAGTTAAGAAATTATATAATCCATCTCAACCGGGTATCGATCTCGGGTCTGCCGATTGACTATTGCTTTTCAGATCTATTCACCAACAATCCAGAAGCTATAAAGCT
Organism: Sweltsa coloradensis; assembly: GCA_024449915.1. Classification (NCBI taxonomy): domain Eukaryota; kingdom Metazoa; phylum Arthropoda; class Insecta; order Plecoptera; family Chloroperlidae; genus Sweltsa; species Sweltsa coloradensis. Next base: position 8,836 of record JAMZAV010006924.1, on the reverse strand, counting down.
AGCATTAGTTTGCTCCTAGATAACATCTAACGTGCATCTTACATGACATTTCTGCGGCTAGTGCATGCTTGATCACCTTGTTTTGCTCATAGGTGGCACCACCGTGGATGGTGTAAGCTTGATACTTTGGTCTGCTCCTAGATAGCACCATTGTGGTGGGTCTTTGCTTGATACTTAAGTTTTCTCTTAGATCGCGCTACTGTGGTGGGTCTATGCTTGATACCTTGGTCTGCTCCTATGTGGCACCGCTATGTATGGTGTATACTAAGTACATTGGTTTGCTCCTAGATCGCACCACTGTGAATGTTGTATGCTTGATACCGTTCTTGCCTCCTAGGTGGCACCACTGGGGAGCGTACGACGTCCCTGCAGTGATCGACCACATCCTCGAGTCAACCAATCACGAGCAACTCTTCTACATCGGACACTCCCTGGGTGCCTCCATGTTCTTCGTCCTCGCCTCAATCCAACCCGAGTACAACCAGAAGGTTCGGTTGATGGTGGCAGCTTCACCAGCTGTTTATATTTGGAAACCAGCTTCCCTTCTCTCGCGCACTCTTTCATCCTATGGCAATATCCTCTATGTAAGTGAGGTTGTTGCATTACTTTGTTGTCCATGTTGTTGTTGGCTTTGTTGCTCAACGTTTCTGTTTAAGTCATTTGTGTTCAATCGAGTTCTAGGAATGAGGTTCATAAACTATTTCATAAATCCTAACTCATACGCAATAATCCTGCTTAATTATAATTATATAAAAGTATAAACCTCCAAAACATTACCTTTGATCTTCAGAAAGGAACATGACACAAATTAAAGTGAAATTTAATCATTTGTTTAATTTTAAATCTTGACAATACTAACAGAATTCATATTTTGTATATTTGATAGAGGGGCTTTCTCAACGCCAATGAAGGTCAGATGAGGTTTGCTGAAGTACCTAGTGCAATCGTAATACACGAGGCGTGTTCTGTAGGAAAACCTCTGATCGAACTCTGCAAAGCCATCTTTAACTCGCTATTTGGGTTTAACAGGAACGAAATAAATACGGTAAGACTCTTATGAAATTGTTTCCTGGGTGCATGCTGTGTTAACATTAGGCTCAATAATGGTAACAGGCCCACAATTTTATTTGCTACACTAAGTACTTAATTTCAAAGTCTGCTATACACTAAACGTGAATGGGGCTTTGACCTTTTGTAGTAGCCTAACCTATAACACATTCATGTCTTAGCGATAAATAATTAAAATAAAAACAATTGTTATGTAAACTAAAGTTATTTTTCAAAAAAATTGTTTAAATAGGTACAATAATAAATTGCGTATCTCATATTTCTCGTCATAAAGAAACGCGCGTTTAATTGCGTAGCTTTGTGCATATTCATATGAATATTAATTAAGGATTGCAAACATATGTTAGACAATTACATAGAATTGTATAATCCTGTACCTCACACATCAAAGCAAACAACATCAAAAACAAAAAAATGAGTTGCCTAACAACAAATGGTAATACAGTAACAACAGCTTGGCATTTGTATTAAATTATTAATTTCTCTTTGACAGTTTGCACTCAGAAGCTGCATCCTTTCACATGACGTCACGACCTTTCCAAAACGGCGGCGGCCGTTTCTTCGCGCCTACAAATCTGTTCTGAAACATAATATTTTTATTAGGGATACATAAATATGTATTAATAGTTTTGGATATATTTTATTATATAAGATGCAACGTATCTAAAAATAGCTATAAATATTTAGGTACGTGTTGAATTACTTCTGTGTGTATGAAATCGCGTGTGTTGGTTTCAAACTGTGAGCTAAAGTGACGATAAAATGGGTGAATGGAGACGCAGCGAAGGAAGTGAGTGACCAAATGTATAAAATGTGATTTCACGTTTCATTACAGACACTGGTGGCTTCAATTGTGACGCACGTGGGCACTGGCTTTACTGTGGAGGTGCTCTACCACTACGCCCAGATAATAAATACTGGTGAGTTTCAGATCAGATGAGTTTGAGCTTCCAAAGATGAAGCATTCGTTATTTGCAAATAATCAACTATTCGAATCACGATTAGTTCAATCCACTAATGTCATTGAAAACTAAGCAAGATGTGGTAACCTATTAATCGTATGAATGTATTAATCAAATATATGAATAATTTGTATTTTTATGTTACTGTTCCTTCTCTTTTAGTTTTAAAAAAGATCGCGTTAAAAGTTTTATGAGCTAATTCATGTCTTGTGGTATCATCATCAGTTTGAAAAAAATCTTGAACAACAATAAACAAGTTCCATCTGTTGTGGGTGTCATCTCACCACTCAAAAGAAGAAAATAAACCAAATTTTACTAACCTTTTGTTACACTTCTCAGCAGTAATAAGTAATGGTTCTAAACGACGGAACAAATGGATTTGCAGTTGAACTGGCAGAGTGAACTTTAATAAAACGTACCTAAAGTGTAACTTAATCTAAAATACAATCATTAGAAGGATAATCCTGTCAAATAAGAATTTTTGGAGGAATTAATTGCGATGTCGCTGAATTTTTGCAGAGACCTTCCTTATATAATACTAATCAACATATTAAAACTCCCCTACAATCTGACTTGAGCTTCGGCCGCCATATTGGAAAATGGCTGCCAAAAAGTGTTTGTTATCGAATATCTTCAAATTAGTTGGAGATAGACAAAATGTCACAATGGCAAAAATATTCCCCATTTAATTCCCTACAAGAAAGGTGTCTTCTATAGTTTTGGTAGGAACAATGGTTACGTCACAAAATCGTGGTTTATACGTCGCTTATTGGAGTACCAGCTAATTTCCTAATTTTCACGCCCAGCATCAAACAATGCCCGGTATTTCCGTAAGAAATCGATTTAAATACAAAAGAACTTTTGTACGGGGTTCATGAAAGCTTCTATTAGTATTTAAAAAAACAGGTCTGCGAAATCGGATTTTGCATTTACTCGAAATTTAGGTTTTTCCATTGTTGGCATTTCCTCAAAAATGCCATAGTTGACTGTCCATTATTAAGCACTAAATAGCATCGGAGGAAAAATTCTTTCTATGCACATTGAAATGACTTAAATATCGATGAGAAAACAACCAAAGTTTAAATCCAATATGGCTGCTAATTTCTAATATTCAAAATATGAATACTGTTTTCGTGCTGTTTTACACTCTTTTTGTTACATCATTCACTTTGATGTTGTGGATATTAGGAATTATCAGCCATATTGGATTAAAACTTTTGTGGTTTCCTCATCGTTATTTAAGTCACTTCAATGTGCGTAGAAAGAATTTTTCCTCCGATGCTATTTAGTGCTTAATAATGGACAGTCAAATATGGCATTTTTGAGGAAATGCCAACAGTGGAAAAACCTTAATTCCGGGTAAATGCAAAATCCGATTTCGCAGACCTGATTTTTTAAAATACTAATGGAAGCTTTAATGAACCCCGTACAAAAGTTCTTTTGTATTTAAATCGATTTCTTACGGAAATACCGGGCATTGTTTGATGCTGGGCGTGAAAATTATGAAATTAGCTGGTACTCCAATAAGCAACGTATAAACCACGATTTTGTGACGTAACCATTGCCCCTACCAAAACTATAGAAGACACCATTTTTGTAGGGAATTAAATGGGGAATATTTTTGGATTGCAACATTTTGTCTATCTCCAACTAATTTGAAGATATTCAATAACAAACACTTTTTGGCCGCCATTTTCCAATATGGCGACCGAAGCTCAAGTCCGATTGTAGGGGAGTTTTAGTATGTCGATAGTATTATATAAGGAAGGTCTCTACAAAAATTCAGCGACATCGCAATTATTTCCTCCAAACGTCAATGTAAGATCTTATTTGACAGGATTAGGATTTGAATGGACTTAAAAGCGATGATTTAATGTGAAATCGTATAACAAACTCATCCCCATTAATTATAAGAGTGTATTCAAACATTTTAAATACATTTTTGGTGTTGGTGACTCAACAACAAGTTGATTATTTTTTATACTTATCCTTAAGAAACGATTCATTATGCCCAAGTGTTGTCAAGGGACTGTAGTTACACTAAAGACTAGTTAAAATATTAAGAGTTGGCTGATTCTGATTCATTAACCAAATACTCTTTATATCAATAATATTATGTCATGGTTAAAAACCATGTGTCAGAGAGTATAATAACAATTATTTCTTAAAACATAAAACGTATATAGCTATAAGAATTACATAATCATCCTTAACTTCCAGGAAGGTTCCAAATGTACCACCGGACCAACGACATCAAGGCAAAGCGTCCTGAGTATGACCTGTCCAAGACCACGGCTCCAGTGGCGATTATTCACGACTCCAACGATATAGTGGTTCCTCCTGCAGTAAGTGTTTTGCTTGATCGGGCTCGGGAAAAGAAAAGGGTAAAGGTTTGTCGTGGAATGAAGAAAATAATGAGTTTGGTCTTAACAACTCATTTATGTATTGTTGATGTCGAAGTTTCAATATCTTAGTTCTGTACAGATTGTTTCAGGCAATTCTATTGACTGTGACGTCTGATAAACTCAGCCAATTTGTTAATAGTTCGCACGGATGTCACTTAACGTCTCCATCTGAAAAAACACTAGACACATAGCATAATGTTTCAATTGAGTCACAACTCTCACTACATTGTCAGATTCGTTGGCCTTGAAGTTAGAGTCTCTGCTTCCAACGCAAAGAACCAGGGCTCGAATCCTGCTGCAAGCAGATGATTTGTAATTTCTGATATGGATTTAAATCCATCAATTTTAGGCTTTGGAATGAGTCCGTCCTAGCATCGAGGCACATAATAAATTCTTTGGTTGTTCCAAATTTAGTCTATCTGATTCTCTCGCCGTCCGCGGGTGGAATCGTGTCCAGCTTGTTATCCCCACATTTTCTATTTATTACAATGCAGTTATGTGAATGAGTGGGTAGACTCTAAAAACGATGTTTTTAATTATTTTCATACTAAGTACGCTGAACATATGTATTGATATATTCCAGGGCGTTATTCACCTGAGCAGGAAGCTGCCGAACCTCGTCAGTATAGTTCGTAATCCTGACACCAGAGCGGGACACGTGGACTTCCTGGTTTCGACCCACGCAAGGGAATATGTCTACAACGACATGATAGAGTTGATGAGAAGATTTTAAACCAGTGAACATATAATATAAACTATTTATATGTATTTCATTTTATATTTTTATAAACCAGTGAACTTATAATATAAACTGTTGAGATTTCGAGAGCTAGTGTAACGGCTTCGTTCTCCTCGACGCTTGCTCGGCAGTCCGGGCTAGTGGAGGAACCTATATGACTGTCAAGGTTACACCATCTTTTCGGATGGGACGTAAAGCCCCCTTGGTACTTTTCGAAAGGAGTAGGCTACGTGCATCAATGGCTACGTGTCGGTACCGGGTTTCCCCTCCTCCCTTTCATTCATCCTTCATCCTCATCTATCGCCACTCATCGTCTCGAATGGCCTAAGTGCATTAATATGAGTCGTTAAGCAATACCAAATCAATAAAATTGTGTATTTGTATGATATTTTATTGATAGACCAGGAACCAGAAGTATTGTGATGTGTTTATTTAAATTCATTACGATTTCAAATGCCACAGCTGCAAGCACCTATTGAAGCTCCATTTATATTTATGATTTTAAAATTGATTGCTAATTTTCCACTGTAGTAGGCAAAACCAGATTTTGATATTAACATTTTAAACTGACCCTTAAGATGTAATAGTATTATCTTGGAGTTGTGTATAAAGAGTGAAAATATTTACAAAACAATAGGCTGTTTCTAATTACATGTGAAAGCAAGCAGGCCGAGGTCTTGTAGGCCTACATACACCTAGAATAAAATCTCAATGTTTTTGCAGCGTTTTTTTTTCATTTTTTCCTATTACTTGTTACACACTTATTGATTATATCTGCACTTAAGTTTAATTTGTTTAAAACTGATGTAAAGTAGAAAATTAAGGGGTGTGTTCACATGTATTTCTTGTGTAATTTATATTAATTGTGTAATGTCTACAACTTTAAAATAAAGTATTTGTTTGTTTGAAAATAAAGCCCCGATGTAGAAACTACTCACACTCACTCCTACTACTTCCATTAATACTCTACCTATGTTCCGTCCCGTTCACTTTTTTAAGTTGGCATTATGTCAAGACACAATTGCGTAACTGTGAATTGTGAATAATCTTCAGAATGCATAGTCATGTTATTATAATAGTAATTTTATTAGGTACAATGTTTGTTAAACAGATCTCACATTCAAACTGCGCATATTTTATCAACAAGGTGTTAGCTTGCATAATTAATGTTAGGTACTTCTACTTACCATTATTAATTGTGTATACTTATATATTTTCTTATAGTGTAACTAATTATTCAAACTGATGTTACCTAACATTGTTATCATTTTTAAATTAATTATATAATTTATGAAATAATTGCAATCAAATAATATTACACATAATGTTAAACAATGCAAGTGTGTTTTGATTAATTTTATAGTCTTTCTTCTAACATCACCACGCGCCGGTTCGATACTGGCCACCGACAACACAATTCTGGTAGCTGGATTATGCCAAGGTTTTTCATTTATATGTTTTTAAGATTTTGTATAATCCCCTTGCCCTTGATACCTAAGAAGTCACCTTGAACTCAGCAAGTTTTCTGCGGAAAAACTTTTCTATCGTTATTATTAATTTTTTACACCAGCATCTTCCCCACACTATAATCAATCCCGTCTCAGCTCATAAATTAATATTAATCTACTGATGGTAGAATATGTATTAACAATGAATGCCAGTGATGAGTAAATCAAGTCACACCTCGTAGTGAGACCTCGGAAACTTCACACGACCAGACAAATTGTAAGGATGTCATTTAATTCTTTAAAAAGCCAACGTTAAGCAGGTAATTTAATAAATGTGTTGATCGAATAGAATTATCTTAGTTATAAAAGTAGCCGAATGATGAAACATTTAATATGTTTAAAATTGAATTGAATTGAATTGAATTGAATTGAATTGAATTGAATTGAATTGAATTGAATTGAATTGAATTGAATTGAATTGAATTGAATTGAATTGAATTGAATCGACACACATTTTATTCAATTTTATTTAAATCCAAAAAGAATCAGACAAGAAAACATCTAGATATTAGTTGCAGATTGTTCTGGGTCTGTGCCTCCCGATGACGCCATTAAGTGCGATGGTGGCGCTCCTTATCGATGGGCGCATCGTTAGTAAGTGAACTAGGCCCATCTTTCAACCTTGGAAGTGGAGCGGTGTCAGAAGAGTTGAAAAAAGAAATTGAAAGGTCCGAAGTCTTGTTAACCACGGTAAGAACTAAATTTACCATTTATTATGGTGATAATAATAAAATTGTAATGAAATTGGATATATAATTTTGAAAAGAATGCTAAAAAATTAATGCTAACTAAACATGTATTCTTGTTTGTGTTATTATTAATGATTCCTTCATCCATCTTGGACATTTCAAATTGTTAATGGCGGCCTTCTGAGGTTTGGTGTAGTGTCTCGACTAAGCTTTACCCTCTACTCTCTTCAAGTACAATAAAAGGGATTTTTGTTACAGGATCACTAACTGATTATCAAATTGATACCAAACTGAGAACAGGTGTTACGGAAAAGGCACACAAAAAAATATGATATAATTTTTTTTTCTAGAGTCTACTCACTCAGTCACATATTAACTTATTTTCAGTGAGGGACAGTAAGCCAAAATTAATTTAATTGATTTTCAGGATTTTATATTTTTGTAAAATCGTCAAAATAAGTAAATTTCGGAATAATTCCGCGTTGTGTTTAATAATCTTTGACCATAGAAGAGCGACCACGCGAAATTGCATATCAATCAGATGACAACTGGATGCAGGAAACGTTCCCCAAGAAATGTAAAATAGTTATAGCTGACCCTTAATAAACCTAACTTAGGACAAATATACTGATTAAACTGGATCTCCTCTCTAGCCGGACTTCGTGAGGAAGCACGGGTACCCGGTGGAGACTCACACGGTCACCACGGAGGACGGGTACCTGCTGACTGTGCACCGGATACCCGGCAGTCCCAAGGCGTCGTCTACAGGCGTCAAGACGCCGGTGCTGGTACAACACGGCCTGGCGGGAGCGTCGGACAGCTGGGTTCTCACAGGTCCGGAGAGAGGCCTGGGTGAGTGTTTGTTAGTCCCTGCTTTTAATGCAGAAGGTCTCGGGTTCGAATGCTGCTTTATGCAGAAGATATTTAGTCTCTGATATGGATTCCAATCATCATTCCTTGGCTTAGAAATGTGTAAGCGGTGAATTAGAGACATTGTTCCAAGAAGCATAAGCTGGTTCCGAATCATCCTTGTTGATTCTGGCGTCGCATGCGAGTGGAAAACCTGAGAGTATGTTCGGAAATTTAAATCTGGTACTTGTTCAACGTTTTTAATGGCTGAGAAACCGGAACGATGGATCCTTTTGTAATCTTATTGGAAGATACTTATACAACTATGCCATTATCTTAAGCTCATGCTAACGTGTGTTATAATATACACTGTCTTCTCTAAGCTTCCCCTGGCCTGTGTTATATTATACACTGTCTTCCCCAGGCTTCCTCCTAGCCTGTGTTATATTATATACTGTCTTTCCCAGGCTTCCCCCTAGTCGGTGTTATATTATATACTGTTTTCCCCAGGCTTCCTCCTGGCCGACGAGGGCTACGACGTCTGGTTGGGCAACGCAAGAGGGAACACATACTCGAACATCACATCCTACGGATATCGCTTCTCAAGGAAACACCT
>JAMZAV010006923.1:0-33904 GCA_024449915.1 Sweltsa coloradensis | reverse complement strand
ACGATAAGTATAAACGGACGGTACAGACATACACCTACACCAACTACCAAGGGACACTAGGGCCACTCCACAGTTCACTCCAGAGTAGCCTCTTGCTGGCAAGAATTGCAACACATTGAATAAGGTAGATGCCTTTTAAGCTAAAGGGGTGCCATAGCCCGCATTCCTAACATTTAAATTATTTTCACTGGGACGCCTGTTTCACTAGGATAAATAAATCGTAAATGGTGAACTGTGTTGTGAGCTAGTGAACTGGTAGGCAAAAACATGCTGGTGCTTCGTCGTGACCACTAACTGACGATACGTTCATTTCACTGACAACAGCCGTGTCAGAAACTTGGGAGAATGAAAGAAACAAGTTTCCTAAAAGTCTGTTCTAGGTTTAGGTTTGAAGCAAGGAGTGGCAGGACTGATTTTGCACTCAAACTGTCAATCATCACTCAAGCCTTGCCCCTTAAAACAGACTTAACTATTTTACTAACAAATGATAACGCTAAGTAAGCAGTCGAGCACCGTACCAAACATGCGGGATAAACCTCTTGAAGGGGGGATAGAGGCATTGGGAAAAATACTGAACTGTTCCAGAAATGACTTACAAACAATAATTTCAATTTTTGGGGGGATGCCAGCGTAGGCGGCTGAATATGATAACGTTCGAGATGATGTCTGAAGACGCTGAAGTTGGTGATTTACACTTAAGCTGCACTATTTGTTCTTCAAGGTACTTAATTAGCTTACTCGACGATCTAACAGGTTCATCCCATCCTGAAATATGCAACACCGTGATTAATAGGCATGCACAAGGATAAAATAAAAGTTATAGTAGTAAAGAAGTTGATAATTGAAATGGAAGGCCTAACTGCCTAACTGCATCACCAATGCAATCGGTTAAACTAGTAATTAGGGTTGGGATTCAATTGTAAATTCATAATCGATGTCAAACCAATAATTTTGACATCACATCAAAAAAATTTGACATCAACATTTTTTTTGACATCATATTTTTTATTTTTTTAAAAGGTAATATTTATATTTAAAAAAAAAATTGCATTCGATCCAACCAAATCGCACCAAAAGTTGCCAGTATGTGCGATGCGATCTTTGTGTATTCTATAGTTCCAAATTCAATGATGCGACCATGTTTGTTTCAACCGAAATTCGTAATCAGGACACATTGGATTGTTATTCCTGGGATTATCTTCTTTCTTTCCCAGGCTTATCTTGTGACGAGAGTTTCAGCGCGGACGATAGTAGTGAGAGATTTTCCCACATGCGTGCATGCTTTCCTCTGCTTTCTGCGCGTAGGGGCCTAGGCTTACTTACGATGAGTTACACTGCCTGTATAGTGTAATGATGAATGATGATCATTGCCTGGTTATCAACACGATTCTTTATTTGTGTACGTTTATTGCAAAACTTTACAGAGACGGACAGAAAACTAGTCAGTCAATAGGCCTTCATTAATTTATTCAGCAACGACCTTCAAACCAACATGTACCGGTAGTAGGAAAAAGCATTTCCACACATCGTGATGTAACAGGATCCGGGTACCCGGGTAATTTGAGTGCTGGAACCAGTTCCGAATTTTACTACCTGATGTCATCCCTATTAGATTGCAATGCAAAACTTGATCAAGAAATATCTAGAAGGGTTAACCTAGCAGAAGGTTCTACCAATCTATAAAGAAACTTTTATGGATAGGGATATGCCCAGAAAGTACAAGCTGCTACTTACTGTACAAATTATATTTGTTCCCAATACTGACGTATGCTCAGCGACCTGAACTTTGGGAAAACAAAGCGAAAATCGTTTAGTTGCCTCAGAGATGAAATTTTTTTAGAAGTGTTTTGGGGATAACAAAAATGGAAAAATTGAAAAAGAAGTGCGATTAGGAAGGAACTGGGTGTTGAAAGTTTGAGGTGGCGTATTGGAAGAGAGTGGCTGAGATGGTATGGACAAAAAAAGAATGGAAACTAAAAAGAATACCAAGAGAATAATATGCAAGGTTAGCAAGGAATAAGAGAAAAGTTGGAAGACCAAGAGATACCGTAGGTGGATTGAACAAATTAAACAAAGTATAGAAGAGAGAGACATGTCTTGGAGGAAGGCAGAATTAGGAAGATGGTGGGGAGATCGGAAGAAATGGAGAGATTTGGTAAAAAAAAGCAGCAGCATATGCAGTGGCATAACTACGGGGGGCAAGGGGGGCGACCGCCCCCCCCAAATTTAGTCACAAGGGAGCGAGGGGGGCACAATTTGTGGCAAGGTTTTTGTAAACTGAAATAAAACTATCAATTTTCACAATGTTATAAATTATCTACAAAAACCACGCTAAACACTAGTAAAAAACTCCATTTGCAATGTTAAAAATAAAAAAAATTCTTGGGCTGAGCGCCCCAGACCCCAGTGGCAGTTTTTGCGGTTTTGAGAGGTGTGACAATTGCAAACCTGATCCCCCAGGAAAAATAACAAAAAAACAAACCCAAATTTAATTAGTAGGGTATGAGTGAAACTTATTTTACATCATTTCAAGCCAATTATTCTCTACTTTAAAGTTTAAAGGGGGATTTAACCGCTAAACTCAAAAAATATATTTCATCAGGCTAACTAGTAATGAATTTTTGCAATTAACAGAAAAATTATGGGGCCACCATGACCTCCCAAAAAATTGTCAAAAAATGACGTTTTCGAGCTAGGTCCCATCGGCAAAATTTCCCCCTAAGAAATATCATGGGGATGATCTTTGTGCCCCGTGACCTTGGAGGATTTTGATTCAAAAAAATATTTGCATTATTGACGTAGGTACTCGACAGCCTTTTCTGTAAATTCTCTATATTTTGTTTTGTAATTTGGGGAAGTAGTTCGGTCAAAATTGCTGATTACCAAGATGGGTGTTGATTTTGGAATGCATTTTTTGCGTGTTGAGGGTATATTTGGGCACAGTTTTCAGAACACGATGTCATAAAGGGGCATTTTTGATTGGTACTACGCTCTAGCATCTATGTGGACCAAAAAAAAAGCAGGGTTTAAAACCGATTTAGGAAATTTCCAAAACACCAATTTTTGCCAATTTTTGGATCAAAAAAATTAAAAAAATTCGTGTTAAGGGTCACAGGCGTTAAGCATAAAACTTGGAGATGAAACGGACATGGGTGAGGGGATTGGGGGGAGAGACGTGTTGGAGGAGGGCCTCAGAAGTTCCGCTCAAAATATTTTTTAAATTTTTCCCTCCAATAGCGAGCCGTATTTACGACGAGGGCAGTGGGATCTGTTTGTACTGCAGAAAGGTTGAGAGGAAGCGAGATGCGCTCACACATTGCCCAAGGTCGCACTGAGATCAAATATCACCATTCACGAGCTGGCGTAAAATGACGTGTCGTCCGTCAAGTATAAAAAGTGTTTACATTCACATAATGTTTTGTATTGAGTGTTACAAACCCCATCACATAATGAGAGGAAAACCAAAATAATTCAATTAATTTTTAGTTTTTTTTCTATGCAATGATCTTTATTCTATGGAATGAGGGATTGCAAAAAAAGGGAACATTACGCAACATTTGAAATAAGTATAATGTTATTATTATTCTGAATACAGGCTAGACCATCAACATAAAAATTATTGTCAGTAAAATGTGACGCGACTTGGGTTCTAGTCCAGAACAATCTGGTCACAGGATACACACCACTCAACTGCTATAACCTAGACCCGGGTAAGATCCCCTGTCAGGACACAAGTTTTATATTATTGCTATCACTGCATTATTATATGCTAGCATACGATACTACAATAATAATCAGTACTACAGTAATAATAATCAGGACAGGTTGTGACGGGATTCAGAACCCGAGACCTCCCGAATCAGTCAAGCCATTGAGCCAACACTTGTCAGTATATTACATACATTGGCGTAACTTGCCCTTATTTTTCGCGGAGCGAACATTGTTGTATCCTCCAAAGATCAATGGTCAGCACAACTAGTGAAAGGGGTATGTAGGTACACTGGTACAGTGATAGTCAGTGGTATCATCCAAAAATAATTTATGGGTATACGCTCCTTCCTGGGAAACCGAGCACGTTTGGGAACAATGGGGGGTCTGGGGGGGGGTTGGCCCCCAGTTGATACGGGTGCGAAGCGCACAGCCCCGGCAAAAATTTCGATTCTAAGTGTGATAGGAGTATTTTGACAATTTTGTTTTACAAAAACCTTAAAAAATATATGAAAAAATTGCAAAATAAGAAAAAAGTATCAACATTTATATAATATCTAAGAAAATAATTAATTTCAAATAAAAGTTGCGCTCCCCCTCGCCCCCCCTCTGACCAAATTCGCCCTCCGTAGTTACGCCACTGATTATATGTAAGTAGTGTGTAAAGACAAACAGTTTAGGTACTTCACAGTCACGCAGCACAAAGCACATCTTATACTGCTTTCATTACCGGTGTTATAACCATATAATTTATTATGTGCATCGTTGCTAGGACGACTCCAAGCCCAAAGTCACCGTTTACACATTCCTAAGAACTGATGGACTCGAATCCACATTAGAAGTCTAAATAAATCTGCCTACAGCGAAATAGCACCCTGGACCTTCTGCATTGGAAGCAGAGCCTCTAACCACACGACCAACGAGTTCATACTTTTACGAAAAATTAGAAGCCAATACAGAAAAACTGTGATGAATACAATTGAAAACAGTGTTTTTAAACTACTAATTGGGTTTTAATATGATGGCTATATAGTCGCGTTGATGGATGCTCACCGCTCTCTTTTAGTTTATCGAGAACGATTCTCTAATGTTTATCTTGAGTTTTGAGACTCTGAAATGCAGGGTTTATGATAGAGATAATGTCTCACTCTTACCCAACCAACCCAATGTGACAGATAGCGGGTGGACCCTATGTGTGAGTGAGTGTGTCACACGCGTTTTCTCGCTTACGTCCAGTGTGTGCTGTTCACTTTCGCCGACAAAGACCAGACATTGCATGCGATTGTGTGTGTGGGGGGGGGGGAAGGGGGCGATGTGTTAGTGAAAAGTGAATCAAGGTCAAAGCAAAACATTTTAGTTTCAGAAGTGTTAGTATTATTTTGAGTTGAAGTTCAACCCGTTCGGCCAAAATCGCTGGCCAATTGAAATTGTCGGATTGTTGATATGCTTACTATCTTCCCTTTTTACCAATATTTTCTCCCAGAAATTATTTTGGTACTCAAACAAATGAATGTTTTGGGCCCTGTAAACAGACCACCCCACTCAAGACACCAAAATTTTAGCCCAAGCATTCATTAAAAATCAAATTAGGTATCAAGTAAATGTATACTTTTTTTACTGATACATACATGTAACAAATTAATCCTAAGTGATCATTTTACCTCCCCTTCCCCAAATCAGCTAGAGATTCAGTGGCCCTTGCACTAAAAATGTATAATACGGTTTATAATATCGAACTATTGTGTATTATCACCTGAATAAATAATGGGATTGCTCAGTTTTAAGTTGCAACAGATTGTTTTATTTATTTGGAGAAAGGGCGCGTCAACCGTTAGGGATGATTTTAAAAATTTTTTTTTTTTTTTTGTAGTGGGTATAGTAGTGGTGTTTTTTAGTGGGGTATCCCAAAGGGGGGGGGGGGGGGTTATGGGTTATGGGGTTGAAGCCCCCCCCCCATGGCCCCAAAAAAAAACAAAACGAGTGTGATCGATTGAAGCAAATATAGGAGGGAGCAACCTATGTATTTTTACATAGGTAATTACAATTACTTACAAAGAGACTTGCCAATAAGAAATTTATGATTTGGGATGCACTTAGGTATGTATTGACTCTACAACGTTTTAGGGGCGTTAAAAATGTCAAATACGAAAAAAAATTTCAAAAAGGCCTCCGGGGGGCGGGGGTTGCACCGCCCCCGTCCTGTTTGGCATATTGACAACCCCCCCCCCCCCCCATTGGACTTTCCCCGGATCACCACTAGTGTTATTATCATTAGCACTAGTTGCTTTTTTCATAGTAAATAAAAAATATGTAGGCCTACATCAAGAACTATGGATGAAATGCAAGTGACAAAATTTTAAATCTAAAGTAAAATAATTAATGTTCCAATACCCAACCACGCACACAAGTCACGACTTTTTAAAAATACTTGTAAAATTTTGCGTTTTTAAATTTTTAAAAGGGTTTTTAATTTTTTTTTAGTTTCGAAAGCAAATGTTTATTTTCCCTAATTTTCCTTAGAGGTATCAGTTTTTATAAATTTAAAATAAGTTAATTTTATTGTTAATATTTTTTCCCAAATTTTTATACAGATAGGGTCTTTCTCCACTAACGGCAGGTTGGGGACGGGACATTGAAACTTATAATATTCTTTTAAAGTGTGAAAAAATTCCTAAACATAAGTGTAAATAACTTTTTTAATGTTCGGGACACCTCAAAGCTGAAAATTAGGATAATTAGGAAAAAAAAAAACATTGAGGGGAAAAAAATTATTTGCATGGGATGCGGACGGGCGCACAAATTTCATTTTTTAAAATCAACACTATTCCAGATAAAAATTTCTGAAATGTTTAATTTTTTTTTTAGTCTGTTTGGATTTTTTGAAAATATATTTTCAAAAAACAACATACTGAAGATTGGAAATTAAATCAAAAATTTTAAGACCTATAGGGGAATTTATCAAATTTCGTTGGGGGGGGGACAATGGGACGGGGAAATTTTATCTCCATACTAAAAGTAATGTTAATATTTACTTAATTAAAAATATGGGCCCAAAAACCAAATTTTTGTATAAATTCAATTTTATTTTAAACCACTGATTTTTTATACAATCTCTTTGCTGTAGCCAAAAATCGTGCTTTACGATCAACGGGGGGATTCCTGGCAGTGTAGCGAGAATGCTGTATTCTTTAAACTTTTCAAATTGTGGTTTTCCATTGCAATAAATTTTTTTTTTGTCATTTACGTTTGGGTTGAACATGTTTTAACCCCTAATTTAAACTCCCAAAATTTTAATGATTGGCCGGGGCCCCCATTTGGGCGTCGTAAAATAGGGGTACGGGAGGCAAACCAGATTCCCTTTAAGAAAGTTCCCCCTATACCCTATGTGGGGGGTGTCTACCCAACGTCTTCCCATCTGATTCTTCATCCATTGTGATTGAAGAAGCTGATGCGATTTTTTTCTGGGGACCCGAAAAGGAGAGTTATTTGAGATTGGGTTTTAGAAAGGGGCCGATTGGTTGACCTTTTTTTTAAAATTGCAAAAAATTTGGATCACCAGCAGGTTTGGGGCTTTTTCTTCTTCTTCTTTAAAGCCCTGGCCACTAAACTAATTTAAATTTTCCCTCTGGCCTGGCCATACCTACAATATAATAGTAGCTGTGGCCTACAAATAAGTAAAATGGGTTATCCAAATCTCTGGTTAAATTTGTTGCATTCAAAGCACATTTCTTACAAACAAGATTTTTTTTTTTCAATTTTTCAACTTAATATTCGTTTTTAAGAATGGTTTACCCTAACATTAAAACAAAAAAACGGAAATATCATGCATCCCTACATTCTTGTACCAAAATCTAAGTGCGAACATTTATTCCGTCAGCACTCGTTCAAGCCTAGATGCGGACGGGACAATTGATAAATTCCATAAAAAAAATAATTTACCAACGAAATTTGTTTAAACTTTGTGTACTTCCTTACTAATATGTAATAAAGAGAATACAAAAAATCAAAAGTCTAGCTTTATTTTTGAGGGAGTTTTACAAAAGATTAGCTGGTAATCTGGTTCTCGAACGTAGCAAATATTTTAAAAAAATATATATTTTCATGGGAATGTAATATTTTTTCAAAATTTTGTGTTTTTAAATATATATACACACACACAATAATAATTAAAAAGAAATCATCAAAAAAAAACACTCACTGTTATCAAAATCAAAATTCTGAAAGCTTGTCCCGTCCGCACCCATTTTCCGATAAAATGTACACATATCATGACTTTGTTGCTTGGTGTGCCAAAAACACATTATATCTTTGTAATACTAGATTCTTCAGACTTTCTTCTTTAAAATGATATATAACATGAAGTAGTGAGGTACAAAAAAATTTTGCAAATTTCAGTTTCAAAATTAGTAGAGAATGACCCGATATGACAATTTTGGACTAATAAGTTCCAGCTGAACTGCCGGGAAGACAGCATTACGCAGATATAATATATTATTATTATATAAACACCTGTGTAAAACGATTTTTTTCCATATTTTACAGGGCTGTCTGTTTGTTCCAGATCGGTATATATCTCTTTATTGTATACTTTCTTTACTGCACACTAATGATTCTCGGTTTTAGTCAGAAGATTTCATCGTAGTAACAATAGTAACCGTTTAAAAACTTTGCTTCGGAAATTATATGAACCTTTTCCGCCATCAGGTAACTCAGGTCATTCAACACCCAAAAAATATAATAATCAAAAAACATGTCAAAGCAAAAAATAATAGCTAGGAATAGAGCAAGTTTGAAGACAAAATTATCATTTGAAGTTGATAAAGTAATCTTAATAAATTTTCTAATGACGATTGACGTGGCAAATCTACAGAATGTGTCGTCGATCCGCTATTTATGTCATCCGTATTTTGGTTAGGTACTTGCATGGCACAATAAACAATATTCACAAATAACAATGATGGTGATTGGATAACACGTAAAAAAAGTAAAGGGACTTGTCACGCATACGTTGTCGGAGCCAGCTTTAACACCGATGCATGGCCTTGAGAATAATATCTTACTATTGCAAGAGAAATGCTTGCTGTGGAGGGGGGTGGGGACAGCTGTGGACTAATTTATTGCGTTACCACGTCGTTCTTGTAATGAGGCACAAACAAAACAGATTGATATCTTTCATGTGTAATGAGGATATGTCCATGCGAATACAGTTTGTACAATGATCGGCTTTAGATTTTCTCACGTGAATATACCTTTAACGTTCTGATTTTTTTGGGTGTAGTGCTCACAATTTTCACCATTTGTATTTGTTTTATATCGACATTTAACTATCACCCCCCCAATAATAAAATATAACTACCAAAATAGCCGAATTCATGACGCCGTCTCCAATGTTTCATTTGGTAAGAGCATCCGCCCCGATCGCCCGGGACAGCGAGGGGGACCGGCCGGGGTTCTTTTCCCCAGTGGAGACAATTTTAATGCAATATATTTAAGATATTTCGTATTGACAGTCGTGTAAATTAAACACAGAACGACTCCAAACTGGAAACACTATTTTACTTTCCATTTTTAAATGGCCTTTGCGCAATGAGTCCGAGTACTTTGGACGTGGATACCCCCAGCTCGCGCAAAAGAAAACGCGCGGATAGAACCGAATGACCCGGGTTCGACTCCAAAACGAGTAATTTTTAAATTAATTCTTTGTCTGTTAAAAATTTGACACGTATATATACAAGGCTAACAAAGATTGCGTTCCGTTACATGCTATAAAGAAAATATGTTTTAAACATCATGTGCGAGGCGTAATCCTAATATGAACTGATGGACCGTTCCCAGATCATACTAAAATTTTAGCATTTTCTATCAAAATTTATATCGTATCCCACGATTATGATTATGCGTGTACTTTTCTTATTGGGCTCAGCGTGAAAAAAAAAAATGGTTGATTCAAGCTTAACAGCTTACACAAAAAAACATAATGTCTTACTGTTGCCGTTTTCATGGGCAAACAGTAAACATGTATTATGCATTGAGTGGTGTTCTGCATTAGCTGAACAGTTTTACTCTGTGGCCAATGTGAAATTGTTATTTCGAACATAAATAACCATCCTGTCACTCAAAAAGTCGTATCGCCAGAGTGCGCCACTTGCTGGGGCTGAAAAGGCCTAAAATAGCGGCAAAACATGCATTCGTAGTTCAGTAGTTTAGCGGTAACTACTCACACGATTTTGGTAACTTTTTTTTTATTTTGAAGATAAATGTTGAAATAAGAACTTGTGTGATGTACATTTTCCCTAAAAAGTTTTGTAATTTTTTTATAAAGCTCTAAAGTGAAGGTAAATTTTCAAAATATTGTCCAAGTTTGCAATTTTTTATAAGCCTATTTTATATACAATTTCGGAAAATCGACATCACACAAAATCCTAGTAAATTTTATCGTGAAAAGAGTAAAAAAAAAATTATGCCGATATGGGCAATTGTGGGGCCCAGTTCCAACTGAAATGCGGGGACACTGCATCGCGCCGATATTCTAGCTCCTCCCGTGCAGCTTTAAAACACAGTTACAAGATATAAATTTTTAAACATCATTTAAGTGTAGTATTGTGCCTATAGATCACGTGGTAAAAAATATTTTTGGGTTTTTTAAACCCCTTTAAAGTATCTTCTATGATGAATTTTTAAAAACTCACACAAGTTACAAGAACTTTACACAATGGGAGTTACAAGCACGCTTCTTACTTTGGTGAATTATCAGTAAAGTCAAAAATAATGTTGAAACACATGTAACCACGATTGCTTAAAATAACACGCAAGTGACAGTGCAGCCTCCATAAAGCCGACATCTTTGGTGTATTTGGCACCACGAAAATAAAAACAAAATATTAATTCTTAAACAAGAGAAAAATATGAAATTTATTTTATAACGAACTTAAATTGAGCAAAATCAAACCACCTTGAACAAAATGTTCCCGGAGGTTGCGCCCCCTAACTCCCGTGATGCAGTCTACTTTTTAAAGCTTCCGACCTATATCAATTGCACACTGCAGTGGTTTCCATGCGAAATACGGCGTAAAACCCCAAAACGCAATATACTATACCTTTCACTTTCAGTAAACCTCAAACCAAATATAAATCAGGGTATCGCTGTATACGGTGCATATTATTATACTCTCGTAGAACAAATGAGGAAATCCAATGTCAAGTCAAAGCTCACATAACCTAATTTTACAATAAACACCAATCATCAAAACTAGCAACCAAAGCAAAACCATTAGCTCATTAAAGGGGTATTTAACCGTAAACTAAAAAAAATATATTTCATTCAGGCTAACTAGTAATGAATTTAGAAATTTAAAACAGAAAAATTATTGGGGCCACCATGACCTCCCAAAAAATTGTCAACATTACTTTTTTCGAGCTAGGTCCCATCGGCAAAAATTTTCCCATAGAAATAACATGAGGACGATCTTTATGCTCCGTGACCTTGGAGGATTTTGATCAAAAAAAAATATTGGCCATTATTTACGTACTCTACAGCCTTTTCTGAAATTCTCTATATTTTGTTTGTAATTGGCCAAGTAGGGCCTAGTTTGGTCAAAATGTGCTGATTACCAAGATGGGGTTTTGATTTTGGAATGCATATTTTGCGTGTTTGAGGGTATATTTGGGCACAGTTTCAAGACACGATGTAAAAAATGGGCATTGTAGATTGATACTTTTGTTTTAGTAGGCCTATCTATGCCCACCAAAAAAAGAAGCAAAGGGTTTAAAACCGATTTAAGGAATTTCCCAAAACACCAATTTTCGCAAATTTCTGAATTAAAAAAATTGAAAAAAATTTTTGTTACCTAAATCACAGTTACAAGATATTATTTTTTAAAACTGTCATTTTAGTGTAGTATTGTGCTATAGATCATGTGGTAAAAAATATTTTTTGTGTGTTAATAGCCCCTTTAATGAATCATTTGACGCTAGAATCTTCCCAAAATCGGCCTAATCTGAAAGTGGCCAAAGTCACTCCTATTTTAAAAGGGGGGAAACGATCGGTAATAAGCAATTAGGCTATAGGCCAATATCAAATTTAAATGTTTTCTCAAAGGTATTTGAAATGGCTATGAATGACAGAATCACTAAGTTCATGGAGATAAACAGCTTATTGGTTAAAGAACACATAGTTTTAGGAAGGGTCGGTCTACCGGAAACGGCAAATTTGGGTTCTCTAATAGACCAAGTTTTAGAAGAGTTAGACAAGAGTAATCACGTGCTTACAATATTTATGGATCTAAGCAAGGCCTTTGACTGCGTTAATGGGGATATTCTTTTTGTCAGCAAATTGTACTCTTATGGCATTCGAGGGCTTGCTCTACAGTGGGTTAACTCATACTTAAAAGGGAGGAATCAGTAGCCTATGTTAGTGTGTTATGTAGTGTTAGTGCATGCAAAGAAAAAAATAAAGAGTTTTGATCAAATTATGTGGAATTAAGTCAAGGGGTTCCACTTCCACAAGGATCTATTTTAGGGCCAGGTTTCTTCAATGTCCAAATAAATGACCTGCCAAAGTCAGCTTCGGCTGGAAATATCTTGCTGTATGCGGATGATTCTACAGCAGTGTTAGCGCATAAAGATATTAGGGAACTGGAAGTATGTAGATGGATTCGTTGTATTTAATAAGATTGCGCAATGGTTAACTTAATGTAAGTAAAACAAAGTTCATGATCTTAAAAACCAGGGGAGCAACAGAACAAGACTTCCATCTTTGAACATTGGAAGGTAGAGATGTAGACCAAGTAAATGTCATGGGTATCTAGGGGGTATATAAAATAGACGATCGTCTAACCTGGAATGAGCATGTCGATCATGTAGCTAAAAAAAATCAGCAGTAGTCTTTATGTACTGCGTAAGCTAAAAATATACCGAAGCTCGGAAATAATGCTATCCGTTTATCACTCTTTAATAGCATCACACTTGAGTTACCCTATGGTATTTTTGTATGGGGAGATAGTTCTAAAAAAAACATGCAAAGGTTGTTTGAACTTCAAAAAAAAGCAATTCGGCTGATCTGTAACATGAAAAAAGGGGAGTCATGTACAGGAATTTTTAGGAACTGTAAAATAATGACACTACCTAGTATTTATTTATATCTTTAAAACCGTCTTGTATCTGAAACAGTACTATAGACCTGACAGATTGAGGAATTGTGATACAGCCACAATACCAGGCGGAAGCAGGATGTATAAAGTACCCCACAATTCAACTCTCTTTGAAAAAGGGCCAACTTATGCCGGTGACGAATTGTATAACAAACTGCCAAGTAATCTGAAGCAACTGGAAACCATAGGAATGTTTAAACTGGAGCTGGAGAATTTTTTAATTGATAAAGAATTTTATGACATAGAGACTTTCTGAACATGTAAATACTGTAGGATTAGATAGATTTTATCTGTAATTTTTGAATGTGTCACACGAAATTCTAAAATGTAATTGTACATCAAATTGTAAATGGCACGAATAAAAAGAATTGAAAGAAATGAAATGAAATGAAATCAGTAACAAAATAGCCTACAAACAACTGTAACAAAAACACTAAAAAAATTATTAAAAATTCATGCCTAAAACTTGTTAAAATCCTTTAATCACATTCTTAGAATAGGAAAATTTCTGGCTGTGCGCTCCGGACCCTCACTAGCTAAAGAGCCTTTCAGACCCCTCATTGTGCTGAACTAGGGAAACGCCAAAGTCGTTGATAGACGAGTGAGTGAACCATGTGTTGAGTGCCCAGGAACATCCCCTTTCCTCCCCTATAGGCCTACCTAAGGGTGGATCTAGCACAGTATGGGGAATGATACCGGGTATTCAACATATGGCTCACTCACTCGTCCATCAATGACATTGGCGTTTCCCTAGTCTAGTTGGCTAAGGTACCCTTATAGCCGGAATGTGGGAGACCTGGGTTCAATCCCCTGGCCGGAAAAGATTTTATAGTCTATGGATTGTATTTAAAAAAAGTTATTAAACATGATTTGAAATACATATAACGCAGGTTAGTCTAGCCTACATCAACTGTGACAATACTATGGAAAACATAGCCAGTACAAAATACGAGTAAAGATTAAAAGGTTTACTCAATCTCCCAGCGGAATCTGGGGGTACGTTGAGCGTGCAAGATTCAATATATCTCGGTCACTGCATAAAATCACGGCCCGACAGAAATGATTCGGTAAAAACGACTTCTTCAAGAACAAAAGCCTTGTTGTTAAAATGAAACCTACACATTTCAAGACTATTTTTCAATTTATTATTTCTTGTAGGGCCCTAGATTTAAATCCCAACGGATTTTGATCATTTTGTTACCAGTTCTCAGTTACCTAGTCACGGATGTCTGTTTAAAATTTCAGCTCAATCTATTTGGCCGTTCGGCCGTATGAGCCCGGAAAAACAGACAGACAGACAGACAGACATTTAACATTTAACAATTAACATTTAACAGACACATTAGTCACGACGAAGACCCAATCAAGTGGCGTTATGAATCCTCATTCGCTTCGCTCAGTCGTCTAATCATGTTCTTTACTCACGAAAGAGCGTACGCCCATAAATTAATTTTTGATGACACCACTGCACACCTGATAAAGAGTTGAAAAGCTGCCACTATCAGACCAGCACTAGTTGGGGGAGGAGGGGTCCCCCAGACCCCTATTCTACCAGGATACATAGGTAATGTTTGTGGTTGTAAAAATGTTCGCCCCCCCAAAAAAAACAAGGGCTAGTTACGCTACTGAGAACATGGAAGAGATCAGATGAAGAGGAGGCTGAAGAAGTTGTTTTGGGTTTGACTAACCAGCAGCTAAGAAAGCCAAAATAGCCCGAGTAAATGGAGCAAATGCTCCCCCCAACCTAAACATTATTTTGGAAATGGAGACAGATAATTAAAAAAATAAAAATTCTATGTTTATGTTGTTGATCCTTGTGGTCACCCAGAGTTTAACTAGACTAAGGCCTACTTACCATGATTTTGACCCCATCCGGAGTCCGGCCCAGACCAAACGTTCCATGTGCTGTCGAGAGCTAGACGTCTTCTGTGGTTACCCAAGCTAGACAACATAATTTGAATAGACTTAGTTCAAAAATATCAAATACAAACAAAGGTTACAAGAGGAGCTTAAATTCCTGAATTTGAAACAAAATAAATGCAAGATTGGCCTATGATTAGAGGTACGTGTATATAGCATTTTCAAGTGTCATTTTATAGCGTATTGTAGCATCTATTTTTTTTTTGCAACTTTCAAAAACTTGTGTAGGCCTATGAAGTTTTTCAAATTTTTATTTTGAAATTATGTCATCAAGGTTGAACTAATATCAACTGAATAAACATGTGTGTAAGCAAATTATAGATACTATGTAAAATAAAATAAAATAGGACTGGAAAACCATACTTTTTAGTAAAAAAATAGCGCTTTGTTGCATCTTTTCGCAAAACGCTATTTTCACGTACCTCTACCTAGGGATGATGTTTCAGTTTCTTAGTTCCATAAACGTTTAGAATGAGGTAAAAAAAGATGCATTGGTATGATAATTTCAAAAAGGTAGGCCTAGTCTAACTAGATGCCATTTTTCTTGTGGGAAATGTGATTAAATCTTTTTAGATGGAGTGGTAAAAAATACTGAAAAATTGGCTTAACTCAAATTTTGGCATCCATAAAAAATATCACTACATGGACCTACTCACCATGATTTTGATCCCATCCGATGTCCAACCCAGACGTTCCATGTGCTGCAGAGAGCTAGACGTCTTCTGTAGTGACCCAAGCTAGATGAAGTATGCATTCTTCAAATGTGTACCGGAAGAGAACCAGCCTGTAGACGAATTCATAGCCAAATTATACAAGCTGGCTGAAGATTGTGACTGGTCAAATGCATGATGAGCTAGAGATAAAATAGTTGTAGGGATTACAAATCACAGATTAACCTTTTGAAAAGTATGCCTGTAGGCTATATATACGTGCGCGCCCGAGCGGCCTGCCAGAGTATTCCCATATGTACGTTCCGATGTTTTTGGGTTGCACAGTAATTCAAGGCATGGGTGCATCGAGCTGGAGCTCGGCCATGCAGTAGTGCTACCTATTGACAACATCTTGAACTATTTGGTGAAACATTTGGACGAGATTTGATCTATTTTTAGCATGTTTTTGTGAATACGTGCGTTGCCGGTGCAAGTGACAGCAGGCTTAATCTCATTTAGAATTTTTCCCATTCTAAAATACGGGAAAAAACTCAATTAAGGGGTGGCAAACCTCAATTTTGAACTCACTTTTCAAAAGGTTAAGTGAAAGCCTACAGTTAAGACTGACAACTAACCCTGGAGAAGGCAGACACCCAGGTTCGGCAATCTGAGGACGTTCGACGTCAGTAGAAAGAACTTCATTCAACGGAGACAGTGATGGTGAATCGTGTGACTCAACCATCCCAGGCAAGTGTCAAACCAAAAGAAAATTACAAGGGCCAAAAGGTCAGTTTAGTAATAAGCCTAATCAAGCATGCAAATGGTGCGGGCGCAAGCAAGCCATCACATCCACGTTTGGAGTGCCCAGAAAAGGAATTTACAAGTTAAATCTGCAAAATTAAGGAAGTGAACGAGGTCTACGCAGCTGAAGGCAACAAGGTCGATCAGCTTATGGCTTTTGTAAGCGGCATCGTCCAGGCTCCAACTGCAAAATCTTCATGGCAAGTGCCGATTGGAGTCGATGGACACACACCGAATTTTAAGATTGATTGTGGTGCCGACATAACTGTTATTCCGTCGGCTTGTCCTACTCCTATCATTGCTAACAAACAATTGTACCCTACTGGTCGTCAACTTTATGGTCCCGGTTCAATGCTTTTAGACTGTCTAGGGATGATTAGCCTACCCTTTAAGTACAAGGACAAGGTTTCCATCCAGAAGGCCTATATTCTGGTCGGGCAAGAAACTCCACTTCTTGGAGAACCGGCCATCACCGCTTTCCAGCTGATCCAGTTCGTTGGCGACATCAAAATGACAGCGAATATCACAGCAATGTATCCACAGCTCTTCGAGGGTCTGGGAACAATTCCGGGCGAGTACAAGATTCAGCTGGTCCCGGATGCTAAACCTTATGCAGCCACATCTCCACGGTCAGTTCCAATTGCATTGCATAATGATACCAAGGCGGAGTTACACCGCATGCTTGAGCAGGAGGTCATAACACCTGTGCACCAACCCATGGATGCAACATACATGCAGCAAGTGGTTGATAGTTTGCCTATCACGGATTGCAAGCTGGCCATCATAGCGCAGGAGCAGAAGGAAGACTTCGTTTGCCAAGGACTCTCACAATATAGTGCCGATGGGTGGCCAACCCAAAACGAGATTGACTCTCGCCTCAAGAATTACCTACTATTCTCATCATTAGGGCTAGGATTCTTATTATTTAAATATTTTTATAAAGTTCCTCTAAACCTATGCCCATGATCAATTCTTCACGAATTGTTTGATTGTGATCTCAAATATATGTTTTTTTAATCAAATATTTTTGCATATTTTGTTATATTTGGTTAATAAATACATATTTCTCTTATCCTTGCCATAATCACATATTTTGAACAAAAAAAAAACACTATTCTTTACTTTAATAAACTCAAGAACTGTTATTTACTTTCCAAACCATTTTCAAAATTGTATAAACTAAACTCGGTGCTGTCTAAAAATATTGGGTACCTACAAAAAACTTGTTCAATAAGTGCTATTCTAAAAGGTGATGGACACCTAGCCCCAACGAGGAAGAGTTTTCGTTGTCTGATATTGAGAATTTTATGTTTGCACCCGTTACATCTTGTGACGTAGAGCAAAGTTTTTCGCAATACAAAAATGTGCTCGCCGAAAACCGACATTCAATTAAATTTGAACATTTGAAAATGTGGATTGTGGTACACTGCAACGGGGGTATATAAAGACACATGTTAGTCCAAGGTGATATTAAAAAGTGACAATGTTACAAACTGCACAATATGTTCAGCAACAATAAAATTGTTTTAGTACCAACGTATTTTTTTCTTTCTGGTATTATATTGCACCATGATTTGATTAATTTATGCACATATTGTGCTGGGAGACTGATGGTAAACAACATTTTTTGAGCACTTTATTTTGTATTTTTAAGCAAATATTTTTGTATTTTTAAGCACATATTCTTCTGTTTTTAAGAAAATATAAAATCTATATTTTGACGTTTTTAAGCACATAAAAATCCGAGCCCTACTCATTGGATGAGCGTAGCGAGCGAAGCGAAGATTTCATTTCACTACACTGGAGAAAAAAATCCGGAATGTTTTTTTTTTTTTTTTTTTCTTTCTTTCTTTCTTTCTGTATTTTTTGTGTGTTTGTTAACACGATTCCGGCTAAACCGATACTCCGATTGCAATGAAATTTTATGGAGACCTTCGAAATCTCTGAACTTAGAACTGCCACGTTTTTGAGCGTAATCGAAAAATTATTTCTCATGAAAATCAAAATTTTATGTTTTTTTCTTTTTAAAAACAATTCTTTGACTTATAACACCTACATGCTTTATCCTATTGTAATGATTTTTTTACAGAACCTTAATTTCATGAATTAATATATTCGTGTTAAATTTGAGCGCAATCGAAAAAATTATTTCTTATGCAAATTGCAATTTTACGATTTTTTCTTTTTAAAAAATTACGATTAATTTAAAACAATTAAGTTAATTTTTTATTTTATTTAATTTTATTATAAAATTAGGTTAATTTTTTATTTAATTTAATTTAATTTAAAAAAATCTTCGACTTAGTAATGATTTTTTCACAGAACAACAGAAAATCCGCGTAACACACGGCATCTCAATGCACCATATACGCTCATCCAACAACGCGGCGGGACTTAAGCGGTTTCCTAGTCATAAAGAAATTGCTAACCAAGGAGGTTTACTCATGTTGCAGAATTGCTTGATAATTCCAAAGTCTTGGCAGAATAATTTGTTAATGCACTTGCACGAAGGTCATCAAGGAATTGCCAAGTGTCGAGCAAGAGCCAGACATGCCTGCTGGTGATCAGGGATTTCCAAGTCTGTCGAAGAAATGGTACAATCCTGCCCACAATGCGTGCAACAAAGTAGCAATCGTCACGAGCCTCTAATCTCTTCCGAGTTTCCAGAGAGACCATGGCAACGTGTAGCCATAGATCTATTCAAGCAAGGAGGTAACTGGTACCTTATTGTAATGTAGGTAACCGATTACTTCTCTCGCTTCTTAGAGTTCGTAAAATTGCTAGACCAATGATTGATAACGATTATCAATCATCTGAAGGAGATTTTCGCGAGGTTTGGCGTCCCAGAAATTCGTAGAAGTGACTGTGGAACCCAATCCCAGACCTTAGAAGAATCCTCCTAATTTGCAGCATTTGCCCAAGACTGGGGTTTTACACATATTTGAAGCAGCCTCTACTTCCCACAAAGCAACGGCTTTGTCGAAGCAGGAGTTAAGATAGCAAAAGCAAGACTAAATAAATCAGAAGACATTCAGAAAGGACTCTTGGCTTACCGTTCAACACCCCTACCTTGCGCGTTTAGTCCAAGTCAATTGCTGACGAATCGGCAAGTCAGGTCGACACTTCCTACATAGCTTCATCACATCTCACATTCCCAATTGCCGAGAACATCTGACCCGACAAAGGGAGGAAGAGATACATAGGATTAGGAAACAAAAGAAAAACTACGATTGACACCAGGGTACCGTACCACCAGAGATTTGTCCAGCATTGTACCAGATCAACACGTGTGGATCATCGACCTGCATAGATATGGTGTGGTTGATAGAGTCAGACGAGCCGCGATCCTTCATCATCCGTATCAGCTTTGGTGAAGTAAGGTGAAACCGATATCATCTGGTCCCGGTTAAAACTATTCCGATACTTCCATAGGCCTACGAGATGGAATCTGAGCAGATCCATGAAGACAGAATGCCGGAGGCAGCAGTAGCCCATCCACAACCGGAGCTGCAGCAGCCATCACCGACACAAGTCGCGAGATCGCCAGGTAGAGCAATTCCGAAGCAAAGATCACCAGAAAAAGCAGCACCGGTGGCAGAGGGCACAAGCCTTTAAGAGACTCGTTCCGGAAGGACCATTGGGAAACCAGAAAAACTCAATAGGTAGGCCTAGTAGGGCCTAAGCCTATCTAAAACTTCTTAAACTTGTATCAAAACATTATTCAATCATTCATTATCATAACAACGTAAGCTATTTCATTCTTGATCATTTCATTTCATTTTATTAGCCTCTTTAAAATTCTTTTGGTATAGGCCTACATAGCTAGTATATTAGAATATTCGAGTTGTCAAGTTGTCATATTCCTATTATATATTATACAGCAGTTAAATAGGGTGTAAGATAGAAGATAAGCTACAATTATTTGTTTGGACACTCATGTTTTGTTTTGTGTAACCTATTTGCTATTTAACACGAATATTATATAGGGCCTAGCCAAGCCTAGGGCCTATCACATGTCCATACAATATGCACATTGCATGGCGAAAATATAGAAACATAGTTTAAGATAGACAGAATATCAAATAACATTAAAGGTGCGGTAGAAAATCAATCAGATTGATCATTATTTATTATTTCATCCTTCGTTTATGAAAAGGGAGATGTGTTCATAACAACTAGCCTAGGCCTAGGCTAGCCCTAGGCCTAGGTGGCCCCTACAACACCGCTGTGAATTACCACCTACTAGGCCTGGCCCTAGCAAATCTGAAGTATTAGCCATTTTATTTGGGGAAATTAATTCGGCAATTTTAGTTTATATCACTAGATTAGCTTACCATGAAAATAGACTTTAAAATAGGCCTAGATAGGCCCTAGGCCATCCCTAGGCTGTTCTCAGCGCGTTCTTAGATTGAGGTTATGTCGTTGTATTTGTATCACCGCCTGCTCGAATGGGTTCATCCCATTCGAGCAGGCGGTGATTTGTATAAACCAGAGTCGATAAAGAAGTTTCCCCGATAAAGAAGTTTCCATCGAGTTACGCAGTCCGACATCCGTCTGGTTGACATACGTTCCCGACTTCCCGCCTTTTCGTTAGAAGGCGTCATCAGCATGTAGTTTTTTTTCAATTATTATTTTCTTCACATTTTAGCCACTGAAAATTACAAATATTAAATATACAGGCGAAAGGACTCACAAAATATTTTATTTCTCTAATGTTTCGGGTTGTGAAAGCGATCGGGATGGATTTTTTAATTTCTGGATTGTATTAAATATTAATTATTCCACCTACGGGAGGGAGTGTTTCCCGACTATCCAAATCGAGAAACAATATTAATAATAATAATTTTTTTTTTTAAATACAGAGATCAATGGGTTTTAGCGCCGTTGCTAGACGATTGGACGATTGATGATTGATTGATTGGATATTACTTAACGTATCATATTTAAGCAACTAGGCTAATCGAGGCGAAGGGTGGGACGTACGTAAGGGAGACGCGGGGGGACAAGGGATGGACAGGCCTGTGCTGGTCAGAACCAGACACAAGCGTATGGGGTGGGCAGGGGTTCCCCCACGTCTTGGTCGTCTCCGTCTGTGTCATCATCCGTCCGTGTTGTCATTGTCGTCGCCGTCGGGAAGGTAGTCAAAGGGAAGGGGAAAGTTCCCCAACGACGACCCAGAGCTCGCCATTAGTTTTAGTGAGAGGAACTCCCCTAATCACGGGCCAAACCACGAGAAGGTTGCGAGTTGGAATTTGATGAGAGAGACACGCGCTTAGGAATGGGGAATTTCCGCCTACACTTCTTCCAGTGACCCCCCACCCCCCACCCCCTATACTATTATATTCTATACATAAATACTATGGAAGGTTTACTCAATCACCCAGCAGAATTTTTTTATTGTTTTTACTGTCATTTACAGATCTAGGTCCAGTGGCGTATCCAAATGGGGAATATTGGGTTCATCTCCCCCCCCGCCCCCCCTCCATGACATAAAAGGTATAATATTCTTTCATGTCATTATTTTGCAACCATTCTAGGCGTTCAAAACGTCAAATATAAAAAAGGACTCGAGTGGCTGAGGCTTTCGCCCAAGACTTTACTGCCTGTTGAGTCTCGATAATTGTTTTTAATGCTTCCTCGCGTAGTCAACGTGGGGTTGAATCAAGGATACATACAGCTTTCTTGTAGTTCTGGGTGAGAAGTGAGCAGCACAATTTCGTTTAATAAAATCAAGATATCTTATTGTCTTTTTAGAAACGACGCTAAGGTGATCATTAAAAGATTGATCATTACCATTGCGGCATTGTCCAGTGTTGCATCGAATAACCCTAGACTTTAATCTTTCTCCTTAACCATGGAATAACAACAATAAAAATGTAGTTTGATAGAAATTTAGCTACAAGTGAATTCTCCCAGTGTTATAGCCACCATGAAATGATTTTTTTGGTGATGATCATTAATGTTTTTATACGTTTATGCGCATTTGTGGGATGGATTAAATGAATATTGCAAAAACGTGGTTATATAATCAATGGTAAGAGTGTACCAGTAGGCCTACAAAAAATGGACCTAGCTCGGTACCTGTTCAAGACACATCTTTGAACCTTGCCAATAAAACAAATTAACGATCTTGCTCTCTGCTCGTCAAGGCTTTTGCCTTATTATCTCCCACTTTCAGCTAAAGCGATGATTTTATTAATTATCTCCGTGTGCTGTACAGCGGGATGCCAGCGAGTCACATTGCAGGCGTACAGTACGGTGCAGCGACCTAGCGTCGACAACTACTACTGCGTTGTCAATCCAACGTACGAGAGCTCTTGTGACGCGAACTAGCCATTCCTTGGGGGAGGGGGGATTTTTTCCATTATTTTCAGTTAGTTATAATAATATGAAAACAAAGTTGGATCAGTACCGTATTTAGGGGTATGGATGGGGGATGGTAAGGGGGAGGTAGGGAGAGAGTTTGTTTTTTGAAAAATACCAGTAGGCCGCCTAGGGTCTGTCTAAAAGTTCTAGTTGTTAGTGCCCTTATCGTCGAAAGCGAAAAAATTCGTATTTGCAACTTTCAAAAAATTGAAAACGGCATAATAGCTGATGGTAATAATTGACTACGCAATCAAAAACGGGATCTCATGGGGGGGAGGGCGATCGCCCCACTGTCGCCCCAACCTGTTGAAGATACATCTTTGAGACATCAGTAAAATTGATAAACCTGTTTGTTTTCTGTTCGTCAAGACTTTTACCTTAATGTCTCATACTTTCGGCTGGTGCATGGCGGGCTGCCGGCGAGTCACATTGCCGGAGTACCGTACGGTGGCGCAATTTCACTCGCGAAAAAAAACGCACTTCGAACAGATTATTAGTACTCTGTACTATAAGGGGATACATTTAATGTAGCCTGGTTGCTTAGACAAACCATTCGGGGTTTAGTGATAGAGGCGTGAATTTTGGATCATTTACTCAGAAAAACGTGCTGAGTAATTTTCCAGGTGGTCCTAATCGATTATTTTCCCGTTTAGGGGTGACCATGGTGCAAAGTTAGGGGTAGAAATTATTTTTAAATAGACTAGGGGTGAGCCTTTTAGAAGTAAAAGTGTGGTATTTAAACATTTTGTGTAAGTATGTATTCAATGTAATTATTTAAATCGAAAAAATGTATTATTTTTAACAGGGGTGTCCAAAATTGCTATTTCGAAAAAATGGTAGTAAGTATAGCTTGCGATGACTCAGCTTTCGGGGATGAGTGATAGAAGCGTGAATTTTGGATCATTTACTCAGAAATATGCAATGAGTATTTTGCGAGGTGGTCCGCATCGAAAACTGTTCCCGTTCAGGGTTGACCATGGCGAAAAGTTAGCGGTAGAAATTATTTTTTAATAGACTAGGGGTGAGCCTTATAGAAGTAAAAGTGTGGTATTTAAACATTTTGTTTGAGTTTTAATTCAATTTAGTTGTTTACAGCTAAAAAAATTATCATTTTTAACAGGGGTGTCCAAAATTGTTACATTTGCCCGAAATTCGAAAATACGTTCAAAATGCTAGTAAGCATAGCTTGTGATGACTCATCTGAAAGGAATTTAAATACTGAACACGAATTTCATACATAATCAAAAGTCAAGGTCACCAGGGTCAATCAAGGCCACGACCTTTGAAATTTAATAAGTTTTGTGTTGTCTAATCGCCATGAACAGACCACATAAAAGTGTTTATGTTGATACTTTTTACCTTAATCGTTTGTCCAGGATAATATATGTACATAAAAACAGCAATTCTATATTCAGGGTTGTACAAAACGACTTTCTGGGTCTTGAGTTTTCCAATATACTGTAAATTGAGCCACCATAGGTGGTGACCACTCATTTTGAAGCTAATCTTAAGTTGGTCACGGTTATGCTTTTCACTTACGTATAGAAATAAATAATACTATTACCTGAAAGTACGGCGTTGGGCAAGGGAGGTGTAACAATACACACAATCATACAGTTTCAGTAGATAGTACACTTTAGTCAGTAGCTTACCTTAGCTTACAAATAGCATTCCCCTTTGCACTTGCACAATGCACAGCAAGGCTGCCCACTCTTCAGACACTTGCAACAGTCTAAGATGCAGTCATTCCTGCACTTGCAGGAGATGACTTCGTCGCAGAAGTTCATGGCGTCAGGCAAAGTCGTCCACAGAGGTTCCCACGATCCAGCTGAATTTTTCATCCAGCCCCAGGCTGAGGGATCACATGTAGTTTGCATGGGGATGCTGGACGCCCCCCACACAAGCCCTCCCTGTAGTGTAGCTCGCAGAACATGAAGCCTCAGTGCGTCTTCTGTTGGCGGCAATGCTTCCATACCCACTCGCTTTTGCGTAAATAGTTCTTTGTGGCACTCATTTACTGTGGTGGAGGTACTTGTTCTATCATACAAGATGATTACGTACTTCTCTAGTTGTTTTATTGTATATTCATCCAGTTCTTGCGTTGTTGTCGTTGATATATTTTTGAACGTAGATGTTATATCTGGAAGTAGGTTCCACACTTTCCATGCCGACTTTTTACCTTTGCCAGCAAATGACGAAAAGGTATCGCAATTCGCAACCAATGAACGCATGGAAGAAAAGCAGTGCTGCACATTTGTCCACTCCAAGAGTATCGGCAATGTCATGAGTAGCTATGATTCGGGTATGTTTTCCTACGCCAAACTCTACCCACAATTTTTTCCCACTGAAGACACAAGCAACAACAACACAGAGGACAACCACATCTGAATCAACTGTTCGAACTAGTACTTCTTCCCTTCCCAGGTTGAAAGCATCGCATACATGCACAATAATTCTCGTATCAGCCTCTTCATGGTTGCACGGTGCAATACCTCCCATTACCAATGAACAACTATTAGAAAACGCTTCGTCGTCTTGGGTGATAACGACAGTGCCAACTGAAGCTTCAATCTTGAGAACATACTGTCCTAGAAATCTAAACAGTTCACGTTTGTTGTCATCATCTCGCAAGAAGTCTTGCCAGTTTCTTGGTAGAGTGTTGGACATTTCGACACGGCGTCTCAATCCGTGTCTTCTCTTCATCCTTGTGCAAGCCTTCAGTGAGTCAGACCGATACACATCCCAGATGAGGTCCACTCTAGTCGTCCTTCTCGACTGCGAGTATATGTCTAGGTATATGTATGGGATGAAAACTTGCACTGCGTAATCTGAGAAAGTCTTTTGTTGTTCTTCTTAGTCTCATGTTAGTCGAGTGCAACCGAGTCTCACCCCCCTGCTTTGACCGCGTTCTTGTGTGGCACATCTTTGTTATAGCTTTTGATAGGGGACATAGAACAGCGCGCTTTCAATTTCAGAGGGCAATCAATATGTGTCTTAAGAGCAGTATCTCTGTACTTTTAAACTAAAAACTCTTATATAAAGCCATAAAGAAAAGATTAACTAACACAATTGATACCACAATCGTAGTCAGCATACATTTAGCCTCAAAATGAGTGGTCACAACCTATGGTGGCTCAATTTACAGTATATTGGAAAATGTAAGACCCAGAAAGTCATTTTGTACAACCCTGAATATAGAATTGCTGTTTTTATGTACATATATAATCCTGGACAAACGATTAAGGTAAAAAGTATCAACATAAACACTTTTATGTGGTCTGTTCATGGCGATTAGACAACACAATACTAATTAAATTTCAAAGGTCGTGGCCCTGATTGACCCTGGTGACCTTGAATTTTGATTATGTATGAAATTCGTGTTCAGTATTTAAATTCCTTTCAGATGAGTCATCACAAGCTATGCTTACTAGCATTTTGAACGTATTTTCAAATTTCGGGCAAATGTAACAATTTTGGACACCCCTGTTAAAAATGATAAATTTTTTAGCTGTAAACAATTAAATTGAATTAATACTCAAAAAAAATGTTTAAATACCACACTTTTACTTCTATTAGGCTCACCCCTAGTCTATTAAAAAATAATTTCTACCGCTAACTTTTCGCCATGGTCACCCCTGAACGGGAACAGTTTTCGATGCGGACCACCTCGCAAAATACTCATTGCATATTTCTGAGTAAATGATCCAAAATTCACGCTTCTATCACTATCCCCGAAAGCTGAGTCATCACAAGCTATACTTACTACCATTTTTTCGAAATAGCAATTTTGGACACCCCTGTTAAAAATAATACATTTTTTTCGATTTAAATAATTACATTGAGTACATACTTACACAAAATGTTTAAATACCACACTTTTACTTCTATAAGGCTCCACCCTAGTCTATTTAAAAATAATTTCTACCCCTAACTTTGCACCATGGTCACCCCTGAACGGGGGAAAAAATCGATTGGGAGCACCTGGCAAATTACTCAGCACGTTTTTCTGAGTAAATGATCCAAAATTCACTCCTCTATCACTAAACCCCGAACTTAAGCCTGTTTGGTATCTAAGGAGCCGAGCTAATGCATGCAAAACCTCCACCAATATGACACTGCTGCTGCTGGTTTTGCATTTTTGTTTGATTAACTTTTTGTTTCTTGCAATAATTAGTGTTCCATTGAGAAACTGGGACGAGTACAAAGTCGAAAGAGATATGAAAGGTCGTATTTGTGTAGATCGGTAAGACTATAAAGAATTGTAATTTCAAAATAACTTTGACTTTTGATACTATAATTTCCAGTCAACATTTTGTAATAAATTATTTGAAAATTAAAGCAGGGCCGGCTACCATTCTGAAAGTAGATTGAAGGAAATAAGGTGGATTGGTCAAACCCTAAAAGCTGATTTACACAAGGCCATAGTCGGAAGACAATTGCTACTTGGAGCAGGATACTTGCCACCAAATTGCGTTTATTACACTACACCAATTGGGATAGACAAGTTACTTGGCTAGGCAGGTGCTGTTCACATGATGCCAGTTGGTGAGGCAGGTCAATCAGATTGTCACCGACTGACCACTGTCGCGACAGTATAGTCTGCTGGATCCGTTTACACGAGGCAAGATGACGGGCAGGTCAAGTCAGATGGGGGCGGGGAGGCAGGTTACTTGCTCGAGCTACTCCTCGGGTAAGTCGACTTGCCTCACCTGGCAAGTTGAAGCTTGCCCTTAAAACCAGGCAAGTTTTATTCATAAGTGCTCAAAGCATGGAGTTTGAATCCATGCTCAAAGTTACCTGCCGTCAGATATACTTGCCTCCCGACTGGCCTATAGTGTAAACCGGCCTTAAGACCATAGAGATGCGTAACTTTACGAATTCTCTATGATTAGAGAAAACAATTAAAAACAAAGCCATTATTTCTAAACATAATTTATTTCTCAACTGCGAACAATTATTAATATTATACATCTAACATTTTTATTAATCTCTGTTTAATATCTGCGTGTATTTATGATTCTAACGTTACTGACTTAGAAACGAACTGTTCTTCGGTAGCAGGCCTGCGCTACTCTCAGAGAGTGGAATGATCGCGGGATCCTTGCTCGGTGGAAGATCCGCACGTGATTGCTTGATATTTGGCTGCAGCCCTTTCAGAAAGTTCTGGAAAATAAACCCACACATTTTAGAGCCAATATCGTTCAACAACAAGAATGCCATAATATCGTCATTATTATATAGGTAGATATAGAGACATGTTTTTACTAAAGTGTACATCTTCTACCATTGAGTGTATAAAGTGTGGTTAGAGGCCTAGCGCTAATGGTCGCTTGTCTGTACTAGAATCCCCTGGATAATATTAACTACCTAAAACTATAGTCTATACCGCCTATAACAAATGCTAGTCGGATAGAGCATTCTCGTCCTAGCGTGGCTGCCATTTTTTTCGTTTCAGTCACGAATTAAATTGGTCTAAACATAATTTTTCTGGGAATTTCATATTTTTCAATATTTTTTAGCACAATTTTAAAGGAATTTGGGCCAAATTTTGGATTTTAAACTTAAGCTACAATTTCAGTTCAAATTTAAATTTTAAGCGCATTTCTAAAAGAATATTTTTTTTATGAATATTTGAGTATATTTTAAATTATGCTTGTCTCAAAAAACAGCAATACTACAATGATATTATATTTCTGGGAAAAAACAAAATTTTCACATTTTTAGCAATGTTTGCTAATGTGCATTTTCAATCGTCTCTAATAAAGGTACACTAATTCAAATGGGGATTTTTTTATTTCTTTTTTGAAATTCGCAAAAAAAAATATATATATGTGGTCAAACCTAAAAACCTATCATTTACCCGGATTGAAATTTTGAATTTCATGTCCATGATCATAAATAAAATAAAATAAAATAAATAAAAAATAAAGACCTGAATCAATCAATCAATCAAAATCATAGACGCAATAACTGAAACTGAAAGGGTAAAAAAACGATTTCAAATTATAAAATTTGGAACCTCATAGTTCTATTTAACTACTAAAGACACGTGCATAAAATTAATATCGCTTAATTATTAAGTCAGGCCATCTTTCGAGAAAAAATTGGAAAGCCATTTTGCTTTTTAGGATAGATAATATTGGAGTTTCTTGAAATGGAACAAAGTATTGTTTTAAGTAAGTATCCGATTACCTCCTTGATGCTGCCAGGTGACGCTAGCACGTAGTATATTGCGTAGGCAGGTATCCACATCATGGATGAGAAGCTCATGAGGAGGCCCAGTCCCTCGGCCCACCCGGGGTAGTCATATGACTTGCCATATGTGACGGGCTTGTACTGAACGCAGTAGAACACGAAAATACCCTGGAAGCACCAACAAACGTTGTGGGAAATGAAACATTCATCTATTATCAGCAATAGGGAAGTGGGGCTTAAATCATATCAATAACTACTAACTATAGTATACGTGGCAAGAAAAGAAAAGTAAATTATCTGTAATTACAAGCGTCATTAAATAATTTATTTAATCACACTTTGAGAATACGCTAAACTTTTTTCATCATAGTAGAAACAACATATTAATAGTGCAGCATTCGTGTAGTTGTGGATTATGCTATTATTGAAGCTATATTGACTTCGGTGGTACAAATAGCACAAGTACCCCTATGACGGGGAGGTGAGTGAAGTTATAGTAGTTTTTTGCAGAAGATTTTGTTGCCAAGGGTAGCTTAAACCCAGCCATTCAAGACTTGCTAAAATAATACCTCAAGATACATAAAACAAATTACAACATAAACCAATAACACCCACAATTCATAGAATTAACAATACAATAAGACAAAAGACACAACATTATAACTAAAGTACAGAGATATTTGCATTACCTGGCATTGCTTTAAAAATTAACGCACTCATTAATCAATAATAAACGTATTATCAACATCATCATAATACTTTCAGATTCATATCAACGTGAACCAATAAAACAAATTGTACATCAACACATCAAAGGTTTAATTCTAATAAAACCCACATACTTATTAGGTGTCACTTATTTAATGAAATTATATGCTTTAATGAATTGGCAACAGCATATACATTACAATATATAACTATAGTCGTCATTGAATGCTTTCGATGATGATGATTCGATATTTCCGGTTCGAATGAAAATATTGAAATGGACATTATTTGATATCGGTGACAGTTGTACATATTGTAGACACTAGGTAGTATTTTTAACCCCGAATGAAATTGTAAGCAAAAAATATATAAATATATAATTGATTAACAGCAAATAGATATAACAAGCAGTCATCGAAAGCTTTCGATGATGATGATTTGATATTTTCTGTTTGAATGAAAATATTGCAGGTAACAGTTGTACACATTGTAGACGCCATGTAGTATTTTAACCCGGCACCTCCACCATCTGACGTTTACATGTTACCCTCGTCAAGTTTGATCAACCTTAGTTCTCTGCATGGACGTCAGTGGATGCTATTGAGGACGATTCTATTATCTCTGCACAGTTTTTCGAGAAGAACTTCGAAGACTCGTGTGTAGGCTGAATGAATTTTATGCATTTAGCACATCAAAGTTTTAAAAGCAGATGTGCCAATTTTGTAACCATCTTGAAGTTTCGTTCTGCGATTGAGCCTAAAGTGATGATGATGGTGTTGTTACTATCATTTTAAACAAGCACGCACTTGCGTATGGAAAAACCAGCAAATCACATTTAAAGAATTATTAATAATATTGAAGTTGGATTAAGAAATTAATTTTGCTGTCCACTAACCGCCATAACAGCCGGCGACAAGTACACCCAGCAGATGTACCAAAAGTGGTTGATTCGGATGCCCATCATCTGGTGAATACAGTCAATGAACTTCTGCGCCCCGAATATCCAGGATATGGCGATAGTTTGGAAGAAGCAGACCCAAAGTAGGGACATCCCACTAGCGGAGTAGAAGTCCATCAGTTGAAAGATGAAAGCCCCACCCTGAAAACACGAGATGTGGCTCTTGTAATACTTAGAATGAGTGCACAATCCGCTATTAGACATAAACCTATTCTGAGAGTCTTACTATAATAGGAAAGTATAGAAATACATGATTGTCCTAGTTAAACGTAACCAGAAATGTAAATAAGTTATTTTAAAATAAAATTTGTGGAACCTGCCCAGGGATTGCATTCCCCTATGGTAGTTGTGACGGGAATGCCCCAGGGTTGTTAAGAGGACCCAGGAGAATTGCATTCCCCTATGGTAGTTGTGACGGGAATGCCCCAGGGTTGTTAAGAGGACCCAATCCCTTGCAATCACATTTACGACTGAATAAAACCTCAAAACGAACGTTAAGTTTGGATTATCGGTGGCGGGTATTGAAACAGTGACCTCCCGAATAAGTCTCGCATGCTACGCACGAGCTGTCGGTAACTACCATAAATTTAGAAACATTGTGTAGGTATGTTTTATTTTTTAAACCCGTTATATAGGCTAATTGTATGAAGAACTGAAAATCAACTTCCTTGGATAGACTAAAAATATTTCAAAATCAAACCATATACCTGATATGTACACGTAATATTTTACTTCTTATCAACACTGAATAAGATAGACGGATTGAGTGGCCAATAAGCGGCTTAGAAAAGATGTAATGCGGAAATAAAACAAACCCGGCACCTCCACCATAAGCGATACTCATCTTTCAAGTAGCGTAAAAAATTACCCCGACTTTCTCACCAAGTAGCAAACAATGTACAAGAAGGATCTTTATTAATAATTTATAAAATAACAAATAAAATTTGAATTATCGGAGGGATTTATAAATTGAGTCAACAATATTAATTACAATTGTGACCAAGATGAATAAAGGTACATTATGCGGTAATTATAAAACACCCGATGACAGTGAAATATAATAAACTTTAGAACGACGTGGTAAATGGCTGCATGAGCACTGATAGAGGTACACCATATTATTCCCGATATTCTAATTCGGAAGGTTGCGTGTTCGAAACCAGGTACTGACAATCTGACTTAAAATTATGAATTCTTCAGTACCCTTTCAATTAATTTATATGGCTGGTCACTTCTTCTATACCTAGGTTTTTCCGGGGAGAAAACGCTCGGAGGTTAAACTGATACACATTTTATTCCGTTCCGTGCAGGAGCAATAGTCCGAAATACTATTTAACATCCATGAAGAGACCACGTATCTCTTTCCACATGTCGTGTTGCATTTCCTTCCGTTCTCCCGCAATCTTCATATAAATCGGGAATAATCTATTTTTTAATAAAATTAAGACTAAATATACCTAATATATCCATAGTAATAACATTAGATAACTTAGACTTGTCCTATTTTAAATTTTAATAAAGAACAATCGACATATTAGGACCACATTGGATCAGCACGGGTAGAAAAATAAACGCTGTGAAAATTTCATTCTGCTCCCCAGAGAATAAAAGAGCGCGGGTGGTTTTTCTTATTTTTTAAGGGTTGTTGCTCTCTACTGGAAAATGGCTACACCGATTTGATTAAATTTTCAGGGGACCTTCCACCACAACAACAGATGAAAAAGTATTTAACATGATAATCCCGTTTTTCTTTCGAATGTAGAAATGCATATACAGTAGATATATTAAATACGGATGACATCAACGCGACAATAAATAGTAGTTGCTGGTGTTATCAACTCCACAGCAACATTGTGGAGTGCTGTATCAACCATCCACGCCTCCAGCTAGCGATGAGCTTTCTACTCACATGTGTCACCATGGGTATCCCAAGCAGCATCATTAGGAAACAGATACACATGGTGAACTTCCCTCGATGTGGTCGCAGTGTCTCTGGCCAGTTGTCCACCATTCCAGTGACGAACGACTCGACGATACAGAACTCGCTGTCGATGCCCAGAATCTGAATGGTGAGTGAGAAAAGAGAGATATGAGCATAGATACTAATTAACACTCCACCCGGTTATGTGTGACAGGCAGTTGTTTTGTAATGGGCACTGGTTTGCTAGGTATGTTTCCTGCATCAATTAAAATGATGAGAAATATTCTTCTACAATGTAAGATGCTTTAATATACAAGATTTACATTAAGTAATGAATCATTAATTTTATCGATAGTTTTGGTTGGGATGGGATAGGGGTCGACTCCCTCAACCCTAACCTTAACCAGAAATATTGCAATAATTCATTGTATCTGAATTTAAATAGTAGTATATAAGTGGACTTAATTAACTAGCTACAAGCTGTCCTGTTATAACCAAACATTTACTGTTAAATCTTTGCTGACCAACCTTAAAAATATTTCTCATGGTCAGAGTAAATACTCATGGTCAGAGTGTAAGAGGTCAAACTACTTGAATTAAAATTGAGATATTTGTTGAGCACACGCTGTCGCTGTGAGTGTGACTTTGCCAATCTCTTCAAATTATATTATTCTTATTTGGTATTCTTTCTGCAAGAACTTCAGTAAATTTTAAGATTTTATCAGTGTAAACGTTTTAGCGAAGAATGCGTATTATTAAACCATCAAACGGAGAGAAAATATCTAAACATTTTGATAAAACCAAACCTTTCAATAGGTCAATATATTTATAATTTATAATGCATTTGCTTGTGATCGGAGTCACGAAAGCCTGCATTAGACGATTCAATCGTTCGTTCAAGTTTCCTTGAATTCAAGGACAAAACATAATCAATTTAGACTTCGTTGTATTTTATTATCTTTACACATTTTGATTATGTTTTGTCCTTGAATTCAAGGAAACTTGAACGAACCATTGAACCGTCTAATGCAGGCTTCACGATTGAAAATCTATAAGGACACTACACAAGCAGCATTTATGTTTCTGTAAAGGCCTCACCACGAGCATGAAGAAGAAGATGGCAGCCCATGCCGGAGCGCCGGGTAGCTTGAGCACGACCTCCGGGTACGTGAGGAAAACGAGACCCGGTCCACTCTTGACCACATCCTCCACTCTACAGTCCTGCTCGACCGCTATGTGACCCAGGATGCTGAAGGTCACGCACCCAGCCAGCAGACACGTGAAGGTGTTGACGACACACGTGATGAGCGCGTCCCTGCAACAAACACACTAGGTTGGACAAGTGTGAAATCCACCTATATCCACGCTGAGCTACTATATTGCATATTTGGATGAGTTAAGCAAAGACTTTAATTTCACTGACCTCCCAAAAAATTTAGCTCGGGTGTTTTTTTTTTTATTATTTTTGTCTGTTTGTTCGCTCTAAATATAGGTTTTAATGTGAGTTTTTTTGTTTATATTCAAACAA
>JAMZAV010006922.1:0-34982 GCA_024449915.1 Sweltsa coloradensis | reverse complement strand
GGGGAGTTTAATTAGTAATGTAACGAACGTAGTATGAGTTCAATCATAACCATAATTAGTGATTACATAAGAAGAAGTGAAGATCAAAGACATTATAAATCATTATCCATTCAATATAATATTGGAGGTACTTAGTTTGTAGTTTCAAATCACTTTGAGAAAAAGGGAATGATGTAGTGTATTGAATGTGTGTGTGTAAGTTGGCAGCACTGACTGACCAAAGTGAGGTAGTGAATAAAGATGGATGCTAGAAGCTAAACCTTGTCAAGTGAGTTCATTACACACACTCAAGCTCACAGTTCGTTCGCCATACCAGTCATACTGCAGTCTTGGGTTCGATGCCTTCCAGGCACATTTTCTTACTTCATTCTATTTCCTTCCAAGCTCGAGCTCTTTAATTCTTTCCTATCTGTTACGTGGTGTGCTCACAACTACGTCACCACGCTACCCTGCTCTGAACTTCATTTCACACCCGCACTACATCTTAGGGTAAGTTCAGTTGCTAAATTCAATTATACCTTTGAGTATGGAGGATGGTTATATACTCAATGGTTATACTGTCCACAAAATACCATTTTCTCAAGGCCACGGCCCCATCATCTAT
Source organism: Sweltsa coloradensis (assembly GCA_024449915.1). Lineage (NCBI taxonomy): Eukaryota > Metazoa > Arthropoda > Insecta > Plecoptera > Chloroperlidae > Sweltsa > Sweltsa coloradensis. Next base: position 34,378 of record JAMZAV010006922.1, on the reverse strand, counting down.
GGTTGTTGATAAATTATTCAAAAGTTCGTGTAGCATACCATCTAAATCTGTATCATTTAATTTATTTAATTTTAATTTAATAAGTGAGAACATCGATGATACAGAGTCGGGGGCGGAGATGTGAAATCATGGAATAGGCTGCAGAGCCGAGTAGTTCGAGAATGACAAATTCAAAGCTCGCGCTTTATTTGAAAGGCCCGTACTTGGCCCGTACCCTCACGAATTTTTAGGTGGCACTGGAAATTTGAAAAGAGCGTTGTTTTCTGTTGTAGCCTGTCGGTCCGTCATGCCATGGTCATAATAATAATTTTATTTTGTGTTATTTTAACGCCCGTTGTTGGGGGTCCCTGCCCCTAGGAGACTAAAATCTTCATTCAGTACAATGGAGGAAGAACAGGAACTGTAAGTATTCCTCTAGGCCCCTATCGTGGTTAGGTTGTCGTTGATGGGCCTTGTGTGAGGCCAGGGCCTAGGAGGCCTAGGCCTACCTAGGCTAGCCTATAATGTACAAAAAACTCTTAAGGTGTTTTCTGTAGGTCCTAGGCCCAAGGGCGCCCTCTCTCTAGACCAGTGGTTCTTATTTCTTAAGGCCGATGCACAATTGCTCGGTAACGAAAGGGAAGAAAGTAAAGTTGAATCACACGTTAACTTACGACACGATGCACAATAAAGCTTCCCGTTGCCGGTCGTTCCTGCGGTCTGATTCTGAAAAATCGTTATGGAAGATAACGATCGTTATCCGGCACTTTAGCGACAATTTTGCGTGTCGACTGATTCTGTAAAAATGATAGCGATCGCTATGATAACGAGAATGAAAAAGGAGTCGCTATGCTATGCTATCAAGATACGATAAATGGCGGCCGTAGCGACTATTTTACAGAATCAGGTCGATAACGATAATTTATAAGATTGATATTTCATATCAACCGTGATCGCTATCGCTATCATAGCGACTATTTTACAGAATCGCACTGCTGTATCACGGCAACGACAACGGGAATATCACCAAGTTTTAACTTTCCGTAACGTTCCCGTTCCGTATGTTACCGGAACCGATCGGAATCAAGATGTGCACGTCCTCTTAACTATTTTATCAGCTGATTGATGGTTTATACGCGAGTAATATGCAAAATAAATTAAATACAAATATGCAGAATAACAAAATAACAAAATATAATGAACACACTTAGGCCCCTATTATTTGATTTATTCCCGTCGGTTTGCTTCACTGGCTATTGTGCACCGAACGTTAGCGTTTTCCCGTTCTCGTTAACGGGCAATTGTGCATCGGTCTTTAACCTTTTTTGATTCGAGGCACACCAATGAAGAGTCAACTTTATGGGACATCATGTAAATTACTTGAATAAAGGCCCTTGGCCTAGGCTATCTGGGCCTGTTTTGGTGCACACATGGGCGCCCGGCCGCTCGTAGGAATTTTGGCAAGGGGGGGGGGGGCAAAAAGTAGGCTACAGTTATTAATTTCATTGGGCTAGCACAGGGGGCACCGCCCCCCAACAATAGCGCCGCAGGTGAAATTGTTGAAAATCGGGTTTGTAGAATGCGTTTGGTGAGTTTTAGAAAAAAGTTATGGACTGAAGAGTACAATACCAAAATTATGTAATTTTTGTACAATTTTTACCTCCCATTTTTTGTCCTTTAGTCAAAGGATTCAGCTTCCCAACATTGAGTTGGACGGTTATTAGCTTTTTGTCCACTGAGATAATCTGACTTTACCCCACCTCACATCTTCTCTTTCGCAAGTCTTTTATTGTGACGGTCAAAACTCACATAATGCATCCGGATGGAGTGGTATTCTTTTCAAAACTCAAGACGAACTATTGCAGGTAAAAGACACAATAAGCTACTTATATATTCTTATCTTGCAGAAAATTGGCAACCATTAAATTTAGGCCTAACAAACGTTCATCAGGAAAGAAATCGACTTTTTGCACATTTTAAACCTTAGGGCCTAGTAGTAGTAGGCCTATTTGTTTCTGTTTAGCAGCTATAAGCAGGGCGCGCCGCGCGCACCACAGCGGCTCGGCTCAGTTCCGTGGCCAGAGTGGTGTGAGTAATCGCTTCGGTACCGGTACTGTAAGAATTTCATAATTTTTAATAGTAACATATTTGACTAGTTGTTTTTGTGTTGTTTGAAACACACATAACAAAAACTTGTAGAAATACAGCCAAACCTTACACACTCAAAAGGAATGAGATCTAAAAAAGGGCCAAGCTCATCTACCCTTCCACATAAACGTACAGTGTCCCATAACAGCATCCTCGAAAAGCTTGTCAAAATAGAATTTGCGATTATTAATTTAAGGTAATAATTTATCCAAGTTCTTTTTTTCTAATTAATTTAAACGTAATAACATGCAAATTCTATTTTGCCAAGCTTTTCGAGGATGCTGTTATGGGACACTGTACGTTTATGTGGAAGGGTAGATGAGCTTGGCCCTTTTTTAGATCTCATTCCTTTTGAGTGTGTAAGGTTTGGCTGTATTTCTACAAGTTTTTGTTATGTGTGTGATCTCATTACTTTTTCAAGTTCCATTACAAAATTATTTGCTAAAATATACCTAATATTTTTATCAAAGTTGATTTTAATTCTATGGTATTAGCAGTAACAATATAGGATGTAAAATATCTAGACCCGGATTCATGTACATCCTGGGTATAGGTGGTATAACCATGGTATAACGACGGTATAAGGACTGGACCCCAATTCTTGAGTTCGTGGGAGATGAGTTGAAAACGCAATTTGAAAACGAAGTCGTTTTCGTTTTCGAAGGAATTGGTATTCTTGAACGGTATCGTGGAAAACGTCATGGGTTGTGAGTTGAAAGCATTGATATTAATTAAACCCCTATAGTAGGCTAGATTAGCAGTCTCCTATACCTCCGCACAGGCGCGAGCGTGGCAAATTGAAGACTCAACCGGCCCATTTCAAGATGGCGATTTGGTGTTTTAATTTATGCTTTTTTAATGCAATAAAGTATTTTACTGGATTGTTTGATATGGTTTTGGCTTGTGCAGCATGGTATTAAACAAACGGAAACAATACGAAGTGATTGCATAAGGGAATTTAGAAACCATTTGATGTTAAAGGCTAGAATGCTTACCTGTCAACCTGGCGGCAATCTTGAGAACTATTTGGGCTACAAATCGCTCCCATTTGATTAACATGTAAACTGTCATTTTAAGATGGCTTCTAATTGTACCGGAAGTGGATCACCGACTGCTGGTCTAGCCAATTATATAGGATGTCTATGGTTGAAAGAGTATCACGAAATCCAAACACTTTAAAAAGATTGCGTATAGCAAAGAGCTCGAAAAGTTCTATATTTATTCTAGATGGCAGTGCCTTCATAAACGCAGGCCAATCGAAAGACAAGTTGTATGAAATGATTTGATTGTTGCAATTATGTAAACAAACAGTTGAGCAAGTTCATATCAGAACTATGTTGTGCTGGCCTAGGGTTGGCTAGGCTTGTCAAACATGTAATGTAAGTAATAATTTTTATCTAGTCCTATAGCCAAATGGAACTTTAGACCTACACTTTTGCATTATAAATAATTTTCCACATCTGGGCCTAGGCCAGGGACGGTTTCTGATTTGTTTTATGAGAGTATAATGACACCTTTTCTCGTTCCACACAAAGAAGAAAATTTTTAAATGTCCGCCATTTGTTTACGTATCGCACTTTCCCGCCTAACTCTGCTTATACCGTCAACAAGTGTCAAGTAACTATGGTTACTTGTTGATTATATGCCAAGTGTTTAAGGCTTATTTTAAAACCTTTATTTGGAAGCCTTCCAACAAACTTTTTCAACTTTTTTTTTCAAAAGAGACTATCATTCTATAACCTTAATGTCCATGTAAAATATGAACATTGTAGCCCACCCGTCTGGTCAGAATCGCGGGCCGACGTATTAGATGTTAGCAGTAGGCAGTAGCAGTAGCTAGCAGTAGCTAACATCCTTAAAGTGATTTTGAGCATGTTTGAAGACATTTTTTCACCAAGAAGGAATGGTCGTACCCCAATAAAATTTGGCATGTGTTGTCAGGTACCTAAATCCCCTCGATTGTGATAGTTTTCAAGTTCACATCACGTTACATGACGGCTGGGTAACACCTCGAAATCACCCCAACTCTGCTTGGTGTATAAGGTGCTTGAGTGTGTAGCGCACCGCGGCTTGGCTGCGGCGCCCTAACGGGCACCTAGATTGTATGTTTGAGTAACGTAGTAGTTGACTTTGAGACGCCACCTTGCGTAGGATGGGCGCTAAAAGATATCTGAGTGATATAATGTCTAAAAAAAAAACTGAGTGTTATTCAACCTTTCACTTACTGTGTGTAATATTTAAACTGTGTATTTTATACTGTGTGTAGGCCTAACCATTAACCAACAATCTGCGTGATTCAGTATTAAACGCCATCATCTTTAAGTTTTGAGTCCGTATATATTAGGTAGCCTACTGTGTGTAACGCCCATAGTTGTTCCTGACCTGAAGGCCGCCCTAGCTTCGGCTAATTTACTGTGTGTAAAATAAGTAAAAAGCTAACAGTACTGTCCAAAGTGCCGCGCACTATACGCTGCGCTCAGGACCGGGCGACCAGGTGCTACACTCGGTTTACCAGTTCCATTATGTTTCTCGACCTCATACTAGGACTATTTTTATAAGCGGTGCTTTCTTTAAAGTGGCTCCAGCGAGTGTACCAGCGGACTCAAGAGTATAATATTATTATTCAGTAACAGCTTATAAAATAGGGCCTAGTTAGTATTTTTTATATCAGATAATCTTACAACTGTAGTTTATTTTACTACTGTAAGTATTAATTTATTTTTAATTGTTCCATTTTAGGAAAACCTATTTATTTGCAACTTTTATTGGTACAGTTGCTAACTGACTAGTTCAGTATTTGCCAACCTCGGAAATCGAATTGTCCCATCAAAATAACACGTTAATCACTAAATTAGGCTAATGGGCTAATGGACGAAATAATGCTAAGTTCTTAAACATTAAACATTCAATATGATTGGCTTTCATGTAATTATTAACAATAAATATACGATATGTAATAGTTGGAAACTAATTCTTGAGAGTTTGGTCAACCTGGTATTTGGCTTGGCAACATGGCACGGGCTGCCTTCTCATTCTGATCGAGTGTGGATGCGTCGAGAGAACTGCCACCTAGAAAGTGTTTCATACCAAAGTACACAGTAATTGCATACACATGCTATTTACAGACGTCAATTACAATCAAGAAATATTGGCAGTAGACTTTAAAAGTATTAAAAGTGTCCTAATTGCCATCACAAAACTTACGCTCGCTTTGAGTCGGCGTGCATATCTGCTGGGTTGAAGGAAGCGCACGGATCGCTATGGACCACCTATGTTATGTTGTCGCAGTTGGTCCAACGGTTAGCGCGCTCGTTTTGTATGCGAAAGGTCGCCGGTTCGAGTCCCGGCTGCGAAAACTTTTTTACCTTTTTTTATTGATCCCATCATTATTGTTTACTTCATATCGATAACGGGTTACGATTTTATAACTTTTTATTTAAAGTTACTCGAACACAAAGACATTCTACCCTCAACGTTTGGCTATAGGGCTAGTTTTGGGTGTATAGTGTAGTCAAGAGTATTTGCTTTACCGGCTTCAGCCTGCGCACTGCGCCAAATTTTTTTTTTTTTTAAATATGAAATTTATCCAAATATCTTACATAGGCCCTACATGACATACATAATAAATTGCCATATGTAGAACAGAAGTCTTTCAATATGGGGATAATTGCCCCAAATAAAATAATAATACTAAAAATTGTAATGAATTGTAAAAGGTCCTCATAATAATAATTACTTATAAACTTGCTCGTTATTCTGTGTAAATATGTTATCTTAGTTTTATTTGTAAAACAGTTTTTACTACTTTTTTTAACGTTAATACATTCGAACTACGTGTTGTAATACGGAGAGGCAGCCAAACCCAATTTTTAAATTTTCGCTCCCTACTACTTTACAACGGAGTTCGCTATCATTGGTCAATCGAGCGCGGTTTCGAAGTGGCGTCCCGCAGCGTTGCCAATCCTTCACTGTTTCTCCTGGTTGTTGTAGTTATATGTTGTCTTTGGACGTAAAAATATCAAAATCCAGTATGGTAACATGTATTTTGCAAATACTATTTTTTTTCAGTGTTTAATTACCTGCATATTGTTACATAATTTTGTCATATTTTTCTTGTGGTTTGTGTACTGTAGTGCCTTTTGGTCGGAAAGTGTAGGGTTTTGCTGTCTTGCACTGTTAAAGGATAGGGATTTACTTGATTTTTATTTCGAAAAATCTCCGAAAGTAAGCTGGTAACCCCCATTTTGCTTGTTGTATTATTGAAAAGCACACTATTAAGAGTATATATTATGAATTTCAGCCAAATTTCACTACGAGCAAGTTTCAACGGATCGACTTTAATTGGAACTGTCTTCTACCCCGTCCGGCTGTACGGCCAAGTTGCTTGCTTGAGCAATCGAGGATGAACGAAACCGAGCGAAAGAGGGGAAGTTACACATGTAGGCCCTACTGGCCGGAGCCGAGCAAGACAGCGGTGTCTCATATGATTCAGTGCATTTCAATTTGACGCAGAATGCTGTACTGGAAGGAACCGAGCCGAGCCGCTGTGGTGCGCGCCCTGCTTTAGTCTCTGCTATTTTTTCCTGGTTGTACATAAAATCTTGATAAAATTCCTTTAGACAAGTGGAAACTTAGGTAGGCCTAGTTTTAACCCACTTTTGTAATCACTTTTAAAGTTTGATTTATTAGGTAACCATCAACAGTTTTAGATCTTTAGGTAGGCCTACCGGTAAATCGTTGAATTTTTTTAACCATTCACAAACAGGGATTTTTGCCCGCAGCACTTATTTTGACTAGGCATGTAGAAATCTTGAGCATATCTAGTAAGATGATCATGCACATCATTAGGCCTATTGTGTTTGTAGAACTCTGAAAAGTACGAGTAGTGCGAGTACTCTTGATTGCAAAGAACTTCACGAATGAAACATAAAACTTTGTAGTTGAAAAGTTGTTCATAGTGATGGGAATTTTCATGAAAAAAAATAATCTTGAAAATTTTCATTTTTGTAAAAATTTTCAAGGTTTGTTAATCTGTTATTTGAACTGTAATTTACCATATTATAAATAAAAATAATTTGTTTCTATCAAGGATGTAGGCCTACAGTGGGACTCAGGCTGAGGTGGAATAAGTCTAATATGCAATATCTTGTTGATTAATTTTATTCTTGCAATTTGCAACTAGCAAAATAAGCCTAGGCCTACATTATAAAAATAATCAAGAGACAAAAATGTTGAATATTGAATTGGGATAGTATCCAACATGAATGATGGAAACAAAAGCAACATAAAACATATTAGGCCTATATCAAAATGTAAAAAAATACACCCAACGTTTCGGGTGGTTAAGAGAAAGCCTAGATTATTGGATGAGCGTAGCGAGCGAAGCGACGATTCCATTTCACTACAGGGCAATTCCACGGTAACGGAATTACATTTCAGAGAGAGCTAACAATCATTCAAAAGACAATATTTCAAATAAGGTAGGCCTAACCTTGTAGGCCTATAACTGTTCTATAAACTGACTTACATATAGGACTTCAATTGAACAAAATTTAGCACAAGTTTATTTTATTTAAAATTATTTTAAATGAGTTTTCAGGCAGGTTTTTGACTGGTAACGGAATTACGCTGAAAGTGCCATGTGTCCTGGTTTAGTTAGTAATTGTTAAAAACCTGTGAATTGTGCAATAAAAATATCTATTTTGCAGCTTCTACCTACAACATCTAGAAGCATAGTACTAAACATAAATAACATTACCTTCATTAAAAATAATTAAATTACTATATTTAAACTGTATTTATATTCGGTAACGGAATTACGACCCCCGGTAACGGAATTACCCAGCAAATTACACATTTAAATAATGCTTGCATGTGGTTTAATTTAACTCTTAATGATGGTGTAATGCAAATTATTGAAACCTTTAAGGATGTTTGGCATTTTGGTTGATATTTAAACTGTTTTAAGGTATTTATTTTCGGTAACGGAATTACAAACCTTGGTAACGGAATTACCCCAGCGAATGATAAATTTTCAAAATGCTTGCATATGGTTAAATCTAACTCTTAATGATAGTCTAATAAAAAAAGGGTGATTACTAAACAAGGGAGTCTACTTTTTCAACATTTAACACTGTTATTGAAGCATTAGTGTTCTGTAATTCAGTTACCAATGAAATATGGAGTAATTACATATTTTTAAAACTATTTTTGATTAAACTCTTCCTTATTTTAGTGAAACATTAGAAGAAAACTAGGGTCACGTGAGGTAAAAATGATACACACAAAATATTGGGCAAAAATGATACAGTGGCATTTTGATAAGTATTTATTAACTTTTTTCATTTTTTTCTTTTGGTAATAATAACTCATTATTTAGTCTTAAATATTATATTAATTATAGCTTTATTAGCAGATTGCAATAAACTTGAAATAATTAATTGAAATGTGCCTGTAAAACTTGCCAAAAAACTTTGTATACGGATGCTTACACTTTCAATGATATCTCTGCCACTACTCATTCAAATTTACCACTCTCTGTTTCCAATCATTGTCAATGCTGCACTTTACTAAGAAAGCACTGCAGAGTGCTGCTACCTAGAGCCATGTGGCAGGAATTGAAGCTGAAAGTTGAGGTACAAAAATGATACACTCTTTGGGGTAAAAATGATATGGTCAATGTCTGACCAAAACACATGTTAATTCGGCTCAAATAATTTTCAAGGTGAATTTAAAGACTCTTTTTGCGGATTAAATTAATTGTGAATAGTACCATTTAAATATTTTAGGCTTCTTAAGATTATGATGGCCTTATTTTGAGCTCAGGCCAAATCAAAGGTTTGCAGCCAGGTCTTGGAGGCCTAGGCCTAGGCCAGTTTCCCAGGATACGAATGGTTCCGTTCAAAAATGAAAAACAATATTTAAAAATGACATCGGTGTGACTATTTTGTAGATTGTTAATCAAATTATCCATGTGTATCATTATTTTCCCTCTTCCTAACCTCTAGCTATGTTTTTAAGGGCTTAAAACACAGTGTATCATTTTTAAACACACGTGTATCATTTTTGCCCAAAGTGCTGGGTAAAAATGATACGCACATTTTAATTATTTAAATATGTAAGTGGCTATAAAAACTAAAAATAAATTGTACGGTTGAATTTAGAATCACATTTCCATGTCATAAGAATATACGTTTTTATCATAAGCAGATCTAATTAAGCTGCACATAGCAAAGTGTAGTTTTCTGTATCATTTTTACCTCGCTTGACCCTACTTTTTTTGTCAATTAAGTGTACAAATACATATATATTTTAAAAATTATTGATTTTTGGTAACGGAATTACATTAGGAAACAGTGTATTGGTAAAAAGAGTTAAATGGCTAAAGTTTGGACAATTATTTAACTATTTTTGTATTATCTTGTCAATACAACATGTAAATATTGAAAGGAGTATAAATGAATAAGTTTTTGCTTAAAAACATACCCAAAATTAAATAACCAAAATATGTTCTTACAATGTTCTCCAACCTGCAGTGGTAGTCCTATAGTGAAAATTAAAATGCATGCAAAAGTGAGAAAAAATATAATTTTATGGACTTTCATAAATTATTTCCAAAGCACAACATATTAATTTACTTAAATTTTCATGAAATACATTTCTATAAAAATATTTCATTTTCTCTAGTCAGGGACACTTAGCTGTGGAATTGCCCTACACTGGAGAAAAAAATCCAGATTTTTTTGGTATTTTTGTCTGTTTGTTAACACGATTCCGGCTAAACCGATACTCCAATTGCGATGAAATTTTATATAGGCCTTCAAAATCTCTGAACTTAGAACCGCCACTTTTATGAGCGCAATCGAAAAATAATTTCTCGTGAAAATAGCAATTTTACACTTTTGTTCGTTAAAAAAAATACGCTCATCCAACAACGCGCCTGAAAAAGCGTTTGTGAAGCTTCCTAGTAGTCACTACAAACAATACGGTACCTACAGACTAATAGGGAATTTGCATAAGTTCCAGATATCGGTAAAAGTATGTGCAATATATAGATATTCGTCTAAAAATGATATAAACGTTAATTTCAGATTTTTAATTTTAATCGTTCAATATCTGTTGAGGGTCCAAGTTTGACCTATTAAATTTCCCGCACATTTATTTTGAAACGGCTTCCTATGTCACCGGCCTTCATTGACAAACACGGCCGCGTAGATAAACAACGAAATTCCCTCCTTTTACCAAAGTCTTTGGTTCTTACAACAATGGGCAACAATAAACAACAGTTGATATTGTCCTTTTCCAAGTTTTATAACCAACATTGTGTTTTTACTTATTATCAATTAAAATGCAGTTAAAGCACACGTTGTGATGTTACTAAATATATTAAATAAAATATTTATCATATTTGAACAAACTAGATGTCAAAATATGCTTCCACAGCCAAGATAATCTCCGAAAGCGAGTAACTTGATATATCGTTACGTGATTGGTTGATTGGCATCATGAAGGCTGGTGACTTATGACCCGTTTTTTCCCGCCAATAGGAAACTTTCACCCTTATTTAATAAATGAAAATATTCTCAAAATCAAGAAAATAAGATATTTTTGTGTAAAAGGAGGTGGCCTTAACCCAGTAGAACCATAAAATAATGTTATGCAAATTGCCTATTGGAGGCAAAGAGAAGACCTCACACCAAAGTAATATTTGTACCGGTCTTTCCATTCCACTAGGGCCTCTAAAGCCCTCTAGCATTTGTGCTAATTAAAGATGGATTTTATCTGGTTATGCCTAACGCTGCTTTATCTTCTAGATACGTAGCGCGTTTAGACATTTATTAGGGCTCACCGCCTGGGTAATCCATTGGTTCCTTGATAATTCCTATCAAAATCCTAGCAAAGGCAGTGAGCCCAAGGTCTTGGTAACCATGGCAACCAGAGTCGATAAGGAAGTTTCCCCGGTTTATCGTCGGTAATCAACTCAAGGACCAAACAAAGTACAATGTTGAATATACAAATTTGCAGATTAGTAAGGTATTATTCGTTGACAATGGATGTTATAATATATATACATTTTTATATTAGATATTATCATTATTAGGCGTAGGTTCATGCCTCAGGCAAACTATTAGAATATATTAAATTGCTTGACATGGATTTGACTACATCCAGTCATCTACTTTTGGACGATGAGAACGCCACATTTCTAGGGCGGTGAGTCCCAGAAATTTTTAACACACGAACATCCAAACGCGCTTCTCTATTAACGTAGTTAATAAGATCCAGGTTCTCTAGTTATGCCCAGTTCATATAAAGTCGTAAGGTTTAGTCGTAGTCGTATGGTTTAGTCCTAGTCGTAAGGTTTAGTAGTCGTCATGGTTTGTTGTTTTGTTGTTTGCTTTGTTGCAAGTGATGTTTCGATCTCTGATTCGCTAGTCGTAAGAATTTGTTGTTTAGTTATAAGAAAGATGAACATTTTCAGCTTTGTTATGACAACGACTACGACTAAACCATAAAACTAAACCTTGTGACCGTGTGTGAACAATAACATGTGTTTCATATGTTTCATCTGCTTCTTACGACTAGGACTAGGACTACGACTACGACTTTATGTGAACTGACCATTAGGGCCCAACCAGACTATTGCCTATATAACCTACAAAAATAATAAGTTATAGCTAGACCTTCATTTGCAGCTGCTTCGTATTTGCAATGTGACCTAGCTCCTACATTGACAAACTTCTAGGCCTATGTCCATGCCTCTGTTCTAGGCTAGGCCCCAGCATGCATTAGGCCTATTGCTGTGCAAGAGGCTAGTCAAATACTAAATACCAAATACCAAAGTCTGCATAATTAAATAACATAATAAAAATAAAAACTTAAAATTTTCAATGCACGGCCCTTGAAAAATTTCAATGAATTGAAATTTTTCATGAAAATTTTTACATGAAAATTTTCAAGTCCCAACACTAGGCAAGGCTGCAGGGGATGCAGCAGGCATAGATTGGATGTGGAGAGTGACCAGTGCAGCATGGAAAGAAAAGAAGGTACCAGATGACTGGGGGAAAGGAATTATAGTCCCAACATTTAAGAAAGGGGACAGGAAGAAGTGTAAAAATTATAGAGGGATAACTCTGATGAGCCAGTGTGCAAAGATATACGAGAAAATACTAGATCGAAGACTACGACAACAAGTAGAGCCAAGTTTGAGAGAGGAACAATATGGGTTTAGAGCTGGCCGCTCAACCATTGATCTCATATTGGAAAATAATGGAAAAAAGTGGGAAAAGGGAGAAGAAATGTTCATGGTCTTCTTGGATTTAGAAAAAAGCATATGACAGTGTCCCAAGAGCAAAAGCTTGGGAATGCTTAAAAGCTGCAGAGTAGAACAGAATCTAATAACAAGAATTCAAAGCACATATGTCACAACAAAGAGCTGTGTTCAAACACCATTTGGTAGAACTACTTGGTTTGAAATAAACAGTGGGCTACGGCAAGGTAGTGTGATGTCACCTACATTAGGCCTATTTACCATTGTTATGGATAACATACTACATAAAGTTGAACCCACAGAAAGTGAAACGTCTAAAACGATGATGTTTGCAGATCATATAGTGAGATGGGGAGATTCCATTGAAGAAGTCCAGAAGAGCGTAGATAGATGGAATGAGGAAACACTGAAGTTTAACATGAAAATAAGCATTGAAAAGAGTGAAACATTAATAGTAACGAAGAAAAGTAAACAAAATCAAAAGAAGATAATACTACGGGGAGAAGAGCTGGCCATTGCAGAAGCATTTAAATACCTCGGAAGTATACTAACAAAAGACGCAAAACTAGATGCTGAAATATCAAGGAGAATAGGGGCCTATATTAGCAGACAAATTTTACCAAAGTGTACGTAAACTATTATGGAAAGAAGAAATATCATCCAGGTGCAAGATGTTATTGTACAAAATGTATTTCCTCCCAATAATATCATATCAAAATGGGTAGCCCATCGAGAATATAAGCTCGATGGGGTAGCCTATATTACAAGACTTTCTTAGGTATAGACCACGTACAAATAATAATAATTTTTAAAATAATAACACATTTTGACGTTTTGTGGAGATTAATTTAATTATTTATTATTATTTGTAAGTGGTCTATACCTAAAAATGTTTTGTAATATTTCATTCGACCATGAAAGCATTCTTAATACCCATATATACAACATACATATATTCGACCTGGTGTAGTCAGTGTAAAATTGTGCCCCCATCGCCCCCCTCTAACAGACCAAATTTTTTGGGGGGGTGGTCGTCCCCCCTCGTTCCCTCGTAGTTACGCCACTGCCATGAGTGCCATCACTGTTGTCGTAGCTCCTAAAAATACCTAAGCTAGATAAAACACCTGAAGAAAGGCTTGCAAGGCAACCTTGGCCGGTCACCCACGAGAAATTACAAACATTTTTAGCTTGTTTATTTGTAGTATTAGCGTTGAGTGACTGTATTAGTAGGCGTACATTTTTAAATATTCAAACAATTCTGGTTTTATCTTACGAAATTGAGCATTTGTCATAATAGTCAAATTTCACCCCCACAGTCAACCCAGTTGGTTACAACTACGATTACAGGTGAAATGACTAAGTAAAGAAGCGCCCTTGATTTTTCTAAAAACCTTGTGATAATCAAAATAATTTTGTGGAATATGAGTAATGTATGCTACGTTCCGTTGCGATGTTGTGTGTCGAGAGCTATCACTATCAGTATCAGCAAAGAACCGCGTAAGTTGCCGCATGGGATTTCCCAAGACTCGAGCGAAGCGCGGGAGACCCCCCGTGACCTTGACTTGACTTGACATACATGTGGGAGTGAAAATAAACCCACTGCGTCCAAATACATATCGATATACCATCATTATGACATATTATTTCAGAGATGACTCATCAGAGGAGGATTTATAGGTATTCGCTGTGCGTGAAAGGAGCAGGGCCTCGGGTGGCTGAGGGGCCCCCGAATTCTGCCATTAAAAAGGGAATACATATATACCAATGTAGCCAAGTGGAGCTAAGCCATTCATAAAATACAAGTTTTGTATCAAGTTTTTTAAAATTTAAAAACTCCCGGGTAAAAACCATTTCCATTATATTGTCAGAAATAATCAGTCGTCTCTGAAATGTATCCGGCTATATGCTAAATTGAAATCAAATCAAACGTTGATGTTGCTATGTATGCTGTGAATTGTAAGCTCGAGATGACTACAAAATAAAAAAATTGACGCACACAAACTACAGTAAGAACCTCTTATCCGATCTCCGCTTATAGTACAGTGCAATTACTCATATATGGCCTTAACACACGCATTCAAAAAAACAAGCAAGGACCGGTTGGGATATGTTCAGGAGGGTTTCCTCAATACCCCCAACAGAATCCCAAAAAATCGGTTGCGGGTTATCCGCCATTTTGAAAATCAATTTACAGATTTTTGAGTTTTGTCGAAGAATGGAAAATTAGCAATATTTGAGTGAAGTATTAGACCGAAATACCCTCAAATTTGTTTTTAAATTTTCGCATAGAATTAGGGGTGTGATAAGTAACAAGTTTGGCATGCTTTCTTTTAATCTCTGGCGACCAGCCGTCCTTTAAAACAAATTTTTACCTCTTTTTTTTAATTATCTGAATTTGTTTTGCATATTTTATCAAAACAAAAACAAAACCCAAGAAACCCTTATGAAAATTTGTTTCAAATAAAGTTGTAGGGCATGAAAAAACACACGATATCATTTCTTAAATTGGGGTCCGTAGATAATAATGGCCGAAACGCTACATGACAAGCAAGACCATTGTGCGGGGGAAGCAGCGTAAAACGTTGCTCGACGCGCTACCACTAGCGCAGTCCATGGCCATAAGTCCCGTAGATATTTCGACCTTTATAGATTTTCTCTTCTGACCCGTTAGTGTATACCTTAAGGACAAAAAAAATCTTGGGAAAACATCTAGCATCCCGGGCCTAAGTTTTTTTAACGACGCCATCTTGATTTGGGCAAAGCGTTTAGTACAGCGCTCTTAATTTTAATACATTTTCTATACTTTTGACTACATTTGTAATAAATCTAAAGTAATAATTGGATTCCCCAACAAATTTCATTTTAAAAATTATACAAATTTGGTAACCCTGGGAACTTTTGTGGTATTTGTTATAGTGAAATACATATTATTAACAGTCCTGCGTACAGGTGCACTATTTACCTCCATTGTGTATTTCATGATAGATATATAAAATTTGGCCCACAAAATATACGAAAATGTAATTGGAAAATGATTTGACTGTACGGGGCAATCTTATTATTATCCCAGACACCAATGGCGGCCATTTTCCAAGATGGCCACCCAACAAATTTTTTGAAATTTTTGTGACAGAATGTTAAAAATTTGGTATCCCACATAGATCATGTCATTGAAAAATGACTTTTGAATAGGCCTGTCAAACTAACAAACACAATGGCACCAATGGCGGCCACTTTAGAAGATGGCCCGCCACACACTATTTACAAACAACTGAAATTTATGACAGAATTTTGGGTTGTGTACACACATAGGGCACTCCATTGAAAAATGTGTATTTATGTGTTATAATCAATACTTTTAGAAACAAGTAGTATTGGATCCGCTATTGCGTATCTTGAAATATTCCCTATGGAATTAAATACTAGCAATAATTACTACTTATAACAATTCACTTTTTTTTATACACATTGTAGCAATTATTGACAAGTTTTCTTGGGTTACATTATATAATGTTTATGCATTCTAAATATGACTAGTGAAATGTTTATATTCCCATTTTAGTTCGTTCAATTAAATTCCCGTTAGTCAAAGGCGATAGTCCAGTAGATCACCAACGAGTTCACCCAGTATAGTCGCCAAAAGAAGCCAAAAGTACGCTTACATGTCGTTTTATGAGTCAAAATACTACCTCTTGGTAACTTTTACAAGACAGCCAAGAATTTCCCACCAAATTGGTTTCTAAAAATACGCCAAAAAGTAGCCAAATGTTTGCCAAAAAAGTTGACCAAATTATAGTATCATGTCATAAAATTGACTTAGTATGCATGGGTTTTATTGCCTTAAAAAATTTTGGAGATCGTGAGGAAAATGAATAGAAGACCATTCTTTTCGAGTTCCTTTTTTGGCCATCAAAAATCTCAAATTAACGAATTCTAAAAAAGTTCAGGATCCCAGATAATCACAATAGTAAAGAAAGTGCATAGCATCATTATTATGTGTTGAAAAATGTAAAACTCGGTTTGAAATGCATACATTATATATTGAGTTTTCTAACAACAACACTTGATTTTTATCTAAAACCCCGTTTACACTTGGACACTTGGATAACTATGGTTAATTTTCATTTGAACCTAAATAGGGTGTCACTTGAAAACTGCCATGTTTCATGTTGCATTATTTTTTTATTTACACACAAAACTCCCTTTAATATATGAATATTATACTGGGTTAAAACTGTGCACACTCTTTTCTCTTGCCGGGCATGCGATTTCATTTTAACACCCAAATATATTTTATATTTTATTTTCTAAACTAAGGAAAAGCTACTCTAGAGCACTGCCATGTTAACGAATCTTTGGTTAACTACACATTTTTCGATCACTTACACGCTTGATTCAAATGGAAAGCATCCTCTTCGCGTCCCAGAACACCCAAGCCCGTTGAAGGACAGGAAAATAAGTTGAAAGAATGCAGTTTTACTGGCACCAACCCGTGTGCCACGAGGTATCCACCTGACAATCAATTATTGGTTATCCCGTTGTCTACCTTTTAGTAATCTTTCGGTAAAATATGTGGCAACGGGCTTTTGTGTAGGCTTGGTGTCTTCCATCAGTTAGTAAACTCATGTCATTCTTTTGTCTAAGGTGTATGGTGTTATATTTGTTGCTAAGGGGGTCATCACTTGCTAACTTAAAAGGGGAACTGTGAGCAACCACTTGATGGATATCCTTGCCCAACAAGGAGAAAATGTTTGTAACTCATTGGCTGCACTCATCGTGAACGCATGGCTATCATAAAATTGTTGAGTTGAAATTTCGGTGGCTACCTTTGGCAACCACTTGGCAATCAAAAACAAGCCTTGGGCTTGCTTAGATACCTCTTGGCAACCATTTGACAAAACAAATTTCTACAAGGGCTGGAAGTTATTAAGACGTCAAGATCGTTCAAAATACTTTCTCCTTCAGCTGAGTGGGTGGGGGGCTAATGGCTGGCCTGCTAATAGGATTGAGTATAAAAGGGAAAGCCAATAGCCTAATTCTGTGGTATATGTTTATGGGTCCCCAACGGATAAACTTTGAGTAACCAAATTCTGCACCAATGTCAGTCATCTGCCGGAAATATCGCCTTTTACTAACGGGAATTTAATTGAACGAACTGAAATTGGGAATATAAACATTTCACTTTGTCATATTTAAAAATGCATAAACATTAGTAATGGGAACATAGAAACTTGTCAATAATTGCCTACAGTGTGGGATAAAAACAAGTGAATTATTATAAGTAGTAATTATTGCTAAATATTTAATTCTAATTAGCAATATTGCAAGATACCCGATAGCGGATCCATACTAAAATTGTTTCTAAAAGTATGATATAACACATAAATATGACATGTATCAATGGAGTGCCCTATGTGTGTACACAATAACAAGATTCTGTCATAAAGTTTACGTGGTTCGTAATAATGTGTATGGCGGGGCCATCTTCTAAAATGGCCGCCATTGGTGCCATTGTGTTAGTTTGACATGGCCTATTCAAAAGTCATTTTCAATGACATGATCTATGTGTAGGCCTACAAACCCAAAATTTTTACATTCTGTCACAAAATTTCAAATACTTTGTGGGTGGCCATCTTGGGGAAAAAGGCCGCCATTGATGTCGTGGTATAATAATGAGATATGCCTGTATGTTAAATCATTTCCAATTACATTTTCGTATATTTTGTGCCAAATTTTATATATCTATCATGAAATACACAATTGGAGGTAAATAGTGCACCTGTACGCAGGACTGTTAATAATATGTTTTTTTCACTTATAAAAATAACCACAAATGTTCCCAGGGGTGACCAAATTTGTATAATTTAATATGAAATTTGTTGGAGAATCCAATATCACGTCAGATTTATTACAAATGTAGTCAAAAGTATAGAAAATGTATTAAAATTAAGAGCGTGTACTAAACGCATTTGCCCAAATCAAGATGGCGTCGTAAAAAAAACTTAGGCCCGGGATGCCAGATGTTTTACCCAAGATTTTTTTTAAACCTTAAGGTATACCCTAACTGGATCAGAAGAGAAAATCTATAAGGTCGAAATTCCTACGGGACTTATGGCCATGGACTGCGCTAGTGGAAAACGTGGAAGAGCAAACGTTTTACGCTGCTCACACGCACAATGGTCTTGCTTGTCATGTAGCGTTCGGCCAAATTTTTATCTACGGACACCCAAACAAGAATATGATATCGATGTGTTTTTTTCATGCCCTACAACTTTTATTTTAAACAAATTTTCATAAAGTTACTGTTTTGTTTTTTGTTATGATAAATATGCAAAACACATTCAGATAATTAAAAAAAGAGGGTAAAAATTTTCATCAAGGGCCGTAGGTTGCCAGATAATCAAAGAAAGGCGCACCAAAACCTTATTCGTTTCTTTACGACAATTTAAAACTTTTTGAGCTATTTCGGTTCAATACTTCACACAATATTGCTAATTTTCCGTTCGTCGACAAAAATCAAAAATCTAAAATTGATTTTTCAAAATAGCGGAAAACCCGCAACCGGATTTTTTGGATTCTGTTGGGGATGTCCAGGAGACCCACCTTAACAAATCCCGACCGGTCCCCTGCTTGTTTTTTTGAATGCGTGGGTCATATCACAACGGCCCTGTACCTATTATCCCATGTACCGTGTTAACCGAGCCGCCAAAAAAAAAAAAAAAAAAAAAAGTTTTTTAAAAACGTAAATAAAACATAAAAAATAATTACAGACGCCGCGGGCCCCACTTTTTTAAATGTACTCGCATACATTTGAAGGCATGCCTTACGAGGTGAGGCAAAGAAGAATAGATCGGCGATATATCGACTTTCGAGCAGTCTGCCCTCAGTTCACTGACATATAGAGTTCAGGTGGTCAGTGTGCGATCGGGCGCATCGCCGGTAAGCGTCGGTGTTTTCTGAGCATATAGAGATCAGTGTGCGTCGCGCGCTCGCGCTCTGCGCATACGATCCAACCATCTCATCTCACACACAGCTGTTCAAAGATGGTCGTTGGGGAACTAGATGCAATCATATCTTCTGTTGATCCCTGGGCTGTTTCGTCGTGTCGATGATGAGGCACTGCTCGACGTTTCGCCACCCATGTTGGTGGCTTCTTCAAGAAAAGATGGGATGGATGATGAAGCAGGCTGTATATATACCTCCTGCTGGTAGATGAATCAACAGGTGGGGGACAGGGCCCTAACCAATGAAACCTTCCTTTTCTCTATTGGCTAGGCTCGAGTCCTACTCAGTCTTGTCAATAACTAACCCTATGGCTAGGCTAGTTACTACAAGAAATCAAGAGATACTAAACTGAGTGGACTGGACGCCTAAGAACTAGAAAGAAGCCTTTATAACCGTGCAAACGGAGGGAAAGAAAAAAAAAAAAAAAAAAAAAAAGCATGTGGCCTAGCCATAGGGTTAGTTATTGACAAGACTGAGTAGGACTCGAGCCTAGCCAATGAGAGACAAGGAACGTTCTCTTGGTTAGGGCCCTGTCCCCCACCTGTTGATTCATCTACCACAGGAGGTATATATACGCCTGCTTCATCATCCATCCCATCATTCTTGAAGAAGCCACCAACATGGGTGGCGAAACGTCGAGCAGTGCCTCATCATCGACACGACGAAACAGCCCAGGGATCATACAGAAGATATCTACGGGTCGTGAAAGCCTACAACATCTAGATGCAATCATGTTTCAACCGATTTCACGAATTCGTAATCACGACGCATTGAAATTGTTATTCCTGGGCTTATCTTATTTCTTTCCCAGACTTATCTTGCGTCGAGAGCTTCAGCGCGGGCATAGTAGTGAGAGGTTTTCCCACATGAGAAAGAGAGCTAGGCCTAGGCCTAGGCCTATGTTTGCATTCTAGGCCTAGGGCTAGGCCTACTGCGTCGAGTTTAGGCCTAGACATAACGTTTTTATTACGACATGTAGGCCTAATTGTGTACGTGGTGTTTGTGAGCTTGATTTACAAGCTATTAAATCATTTAGAATACCCTGTATGAAGTGTATCGTGTGTATTTTATGTTCCTTTATCCATTACATGTGTCATATATCATTTTACCATATCAGGCTATGCTACAAGAGCAAATAAACCAATGAACCGCGCCATCCGAGTTTTTCGCAAATCCGAGGTGCCCCCGGTCTCATCCAACTCGGATAAGAGAGTTCTTACTGTACATTGTTTCGGTATTGCATTCAGCCCACCACTTTTTTCTAAAATGCACCAAATGCACTCGAAAGAAGAACTATTTTAATCGTGTGCATTTTTAAACTAGGCCGCTTCGCGAACGCTTTTTTTGGTCGCGGTGATGGATGAGCTTTTTGTAAGTTTTTAGTTTGCGTGGTATCTCTTTACTATTGCAAGTGCTTTTTGAACGCATTGTAGATGATTGTTGTCAAGTTTCTATTGTTACTTGTTAAATGTTATTATATACCTAAAAGAACTCATATTAAAACCTTTATTCTATGGATTCTGGCTAACTTTTTCAACTTTTTCTTTCAAAAGGCAATACATCACCATTACCTTAATGTCCATGTAAAATATGAACGTTGTAGCCCCACCCGTTTGGTCAGAATCGGCCCAAACATAACGAAAATATCGGGGAAAAAATCGGAAAAAATCGTAAAAGTACGATTTCTGCAAGAAAAATTTCTTCGATTGTCTCTAAAATCATTCATAAGATATCTAATTTTAATGATTTCAAACGTTTCTATAAAGTTTCATCAAGATCGGACTAGCCGTTTGCCAAGTCGCAAATATCACGGATAAATCGCATTAAAAATCGAAAAAAATCGTAAAAGTACGATATTCATGAGAAATATTTCTTCGATTGTACCCAAAAAGATTTCGAAGGTCCACTCCAATTTTCATCAAGATCGCCAATGCCGTTTGCCGGTAGCGAGCAAACAAACAAAAAACAAATAAATATATAAATGAGTAAATAAATAAACAAAAAAACACCCCAGCTAATTTTTTTTTTGGGGGGGGTCAGTGAAATTGAAGTCTTCGCTTCGCTCATCCAATTATGTATTGCCGTTGTCAATTTTTTTTTGCAAAATGTATTTCTACGAGCATTGGTTGGATAAGTTTATTTGTACTGCAGGTAAAAGTGCATGCTCATTTTACGCATACGTTTGCATGACACGAGGATATGTGAAGTTACTACTCCCTTTCCACTAAATTATACAACAATTACAATAAATTAATGAGAGCAATTGATTATCTAAAAATGCAAATCTTGAATCAAAATCACAACAATAGCCAAAATCAACATACACAAACACAAACCTGTTTCTACTGCGCCCTGCCCTCAGCTTGTCAGTCGGTCTCTCACGAGATGTCCAAAGTAGAATAATCAAACTAAACGAACTTACAGGCCTAGTGAATAGGATCAGTGGTTTTGCTAGCTACTCAAATCATTCAACGTCAATCAATATCCATTGATAGTTCGTCGTCTTGAGGTGGAACGAAAATCAGGAATTCACTTATCAATTAATGTGTAACACCATCAAGTTGCACATTAATTAGAATTAACTAGAAGATCAAACACTTGTGGGGGGGGGGGCTCTTCTCTGTCGGCCACGTTTGCTGGACCTCTCCTGCCTCTTGGGACACGCCCATGTTGCCCTCTGGTACCATCACTTATGTCTCGATATGTTGCCGATTAGAATGTCCGTGTTATCGCGATTTATTAACGTTTTTGACTTAGCGGAACCATGTCACGCTTTCGTCCTAATTAACTTGTATCGAATCACATCCGTGTGATTGGCACTCACTTCCCCGATAAGTGGACTCTCAGATTAGCCGGACGATCCGCGACGTGATTGCTTGGTGAGAATCCAACGACTGCCGTGTTTCTGGTCCTCTCTCGCGATTTCAAAACACCTACCGTCGGGTCACTAAGAAGATCAACCCTTTCAAACTGGTTCTCGGTTGCATTTTAGTCTTCACCCCTTTGGTTTTGAGTCAGCTGTGACTTCTCTTAGATTTGTCACACTTTCTTCTAGAACGTTTGATGCGTCGAAGTCCTGCATCAACCCCTGAGGCACGTTTTCCTTCTGGATGGTTCTTCCACTTATCTCAGTCGCTGAGGCGTCCCTAATCCCGATGATAAACTGGTACTTTTCGCTATTTGGTTAATTGCTCTAAAGTGTTCGTACATTTCGTTATCAACTACTCGTCATTTCACTTAACTTGCACGAGCACCTGTTTTGAGTTACTTCTCAAGTCTCTACGCCCTGTTTAGGCAAAGTTATTCACTTCATTGCTCCATATGCAAATACCACTAATTGTTGAGAATAATATTGACATTTGATCATCCCAATATGATCCTTGTGGCCTATCACACCACCTTGGCTAGTTATTAGCCTCTTCACATCATTAATTACCAGAGTAATTAATTAAAACATATTAATTACATATTAATCAGCTTGATTAATCTTTAAATTTACATAATTAGATAGCAGGGGCAATTCTGCTACAGATACTATTACTATAAGATTGGATTTGGATAAATTTGTGAGGAAAGTAAAAATAGCAGAACACAAGATTGATATTCAAGACACGCATTTCAAAATAACTAAAATAGTGAGAGTTCGCACATTTGAAAACAATGTACGCGATTTCTCGTGCGCTGCTACTGGTGGCACCTTGGCCAATCCCCCCCCCCCCCACGTCTTCCCCCCCACCCCTTCCCACCCAAAACCAATGAGAGCTCGTGAGCTGGACAATACTTATGGTTAATTGTGGATCAGATTATATTATGCCAGGTCACATACAAACATAATTTATTATAATCTATTAATAATACTTTATTGTTGGATAGTAATAAACTTACATTCGAATTACTCGATATGTGTATCCACTATCAAGTCGTAAGAATTTTAATAAGCCGTCATTAGACCCGCGTTTTATTTACGCACGGTCAGTATTGTTATCTCGCTTCCTTTATCCAGTTGTCTTGCTCGCCGACAATCGCGAGCACATGGGTGACATGAGTGGTGATATGGTATGGCAACAGCGCTTCGCTCTGGCTTCCTCCCGACCCGTTCCCACGCTACAATCGTCATCAGATTCGTTCATGTAGTTCCAATGTCTACCAGTTCAGCCGCGTCGCACAGATCAGGGTCAACAATTCAAACCTGCAGTAGCCCGCGTAAAGCGCGTATCATTGGTGATTATTTTTTGTATTGAGTACCCTTCGTCAGAAATACCTGTAAATTTACCACTCATAAGCAAACTAATTAAGTAATATGTATGTTTTTTCCCCACAGTGTCAAGTTTTTTTTCTGGTGTGTATTGTACTCAAAAGTCTGAACTTCATTTTTGTGCCGTCTTTCGACGACAATATTAAGAACGAATATTAGCGAATTATAACGACATACTGACTCACTGAAAGAGTTATTCATCCTGAATTGAGGGAACTATTTCATTATTGAATAGCTTGTGCCATTTGGCTAGAATCATTTTTGGAAACTAGGTAGGCGATTTCCCGTGCGCTGCTACTGGTGGCACCTTAACAAAAATAGACAAGGTACGTGGAGCAAAACAATAAGAAACAAACTAGGAGTGGAAAATTTACGAAATAAAGTAGGAAAAGAAAGACTTCGATGGTATGAGCACGTACGAAGAATGAAATAAGATAGAATACCAAGAAGAGAATTTGAACGCAGTAAGAAAGGTTGGACGCCCAAGAGATAGATGGAGGGACCAAATAAAATGGAACGTTGAAGAAAGAGGGAAATCATGGGAAAGAATTAATGAAGAAAGACTCTGGGAGGATAGAAATAAATGGAGAGAACTGGTAGAAATACCTGTCATAGAAGACATCGAAGTAGATGAGGTGTTGAGCCTGGCTAGCAAACACTGAAAGTCCACAGTCCGAGAAATTGCTGATACGTCACCCCCCGACCTGACTTATGTTGGAACCGGGTGTTTGATTATAATAATAATAATAATAATAATCCTGACATGGTTTTCGTGGTTTCCCATAGTCCGAAGAGCAAATGCTAGGATGGCGACGAGAAATCGGCCATGACCGTACACAGCAGAAAGAAAACATCATCTACAAACAATATTATAAATGACTTATTTTAGTTAAGAGTTAAGACAAAGTAATAATGTATGTAATAGGTACACATGGAAGTACTTGACGTAAGTCCGTACAACATGTTAGCTCCGGTTTTAACCGAGTTTGTATGAAATACACCCAATAAAATAATAATAATCATTGATTCATAGCAGTTGTCCTTAAAGCGGGCTTATGCTTAAAAACTTTATATTCAATAATAATAATAATGATACCGGTAATAATAATAATAATTTAATGATGATTGGGGACTCCAAAATGACAACCCTGAGCTGGTGGAATGATAAGGTAAAGGAGAAAGTACAAGTGAAAAGTAGAACATGGAGGGAGTAGGCCTACATGAAAGATACAACAGATGAGAAGAAAGAATTGTACAAAAATGCAAAGAGGGAAGCACAAAGAATGGTCAAAGAAGAGAAGGCAGAAGACTAAAAGAAGTTTGCAAAGAAGCTGGAAAAAGATGCAGAAGAAACAAGAAGTTGTTGTTTGGTATAGTGAAGAGTAAGAGAAAAGAAAGGGGGGGGACAAAGATACGTATCGGATGAATGACTCATGAGAGACTCATTACTGATGCAGATGAGATCAGGGAAATATGGAAAGAGTACCTACTTCAACCAATTGTTAAATGCTGGAGCAGAAGTAGAGGACAGGGATGAAGAATTGGAAGTTAAGAGGGAAGATGTGGAAGAGAATGGTCCAACCTGGCAAGAAGTGGAGATGGCACTGAAAATAATGAAGAATGAAAAGCGAAAGGCAACAGGAGTTGATGAACTGGTGGCAGAGATGATAAAGGCAGGCGGCCCAGTTACCATGCAGTGGCTCATGGCTGCATATAGAGTTTTTAGAGTTGTTCGGATTTTTGGATTTTTTGGATTAAGGACGCGTCAACCGTTAGGTCATAATGCACCACTCTAACCTAAGGGGGGGGGGGGAGGGGCCCATGCTGGTCAGAACCAGCCACGGGTAAGGGGAGGAATGGGGGTTCTCACGTCGCGGTCGTTATTGTCTTTGTCATCGTTCGTTGTGTCATTGTCATCGTCCGCGGGGAGTCGTCAAGGGAAGGGGGGGGGGGGGGGGGCAAAGGTCCTCGACGACGATTGCCAGAGCTCTAGTTTCGGGGAGTAAGATACTCCGCTCTTTCTAGCTGATGTTTGCGAGGTGGACTTTTTCTCTTGAATCGCCTTTTACGATTAGCAGAGCCATGCTCTGGGCCAATTCTACCCTGGGTCCAGACGGGGGAGAGGAAAGAAACAAAGATAGCGGATGACTGGAGAAAAGGAGTTATACGCGTTTCCAAGCAAAGGGGTTGCTACCTGGTGGCGAAAAATGCAACTGTCCGATCAGTGATAGTCGGAGGAGCGCGCTATGTGCTTACCTGAAGAACACATGTCATTCCGTGTTTGCTACTTATAAATATGTACAATCACAGGTACATTGTCGTTGCTCTCCCAAAATGTTGTTAATTGATGATAATCAAAAGCATGGGGGTGCACCAAAATGATAAAATCGCTCTCCAATATGCAGGATTCGAGACCATGTCCACCAGAATAATATTACTATATTCAGACCTGCGCCCCATGCACCCATGAGACACCGAGGATGGCATTTGTATCCATATTACAATTCTCTAATTGTAATATCATAATAAATCATTGGTATTTATAGGCCATATCAATATAGGCTAACAGGGTACGATAAAAAAATACTAAATCAAATTTAAACCGTCAAGAATGTTCACAACTCATAGTAAACACACACATACAGTATCGCTCGCTTCTAATGGCACTTTTAATTGAGATGTACTTCTTTAGTTTTATTATGATAATTTAATATAAATAAAGTCATAATAATAACAACAAAACAATAACAAAAATAATAATAATTGTATTAGGGCTTATGCACAAGTCCCAACTCCTTTTCTACCATATATAATTAATATAGGCCTACATATACCGTTTACCGTCATTGTTCATTTATAACGACGGCATTCGACGAGCTTGAGGTAGACACATATGTTGAAACAAATAATGTAGTACAGCAATTCGAATCCAACTGCCTTAAAGTAAACTCAAGTAAAACAAATATTATGGTTTTCAATCCTGGCAACAAACAAAGTAGGGAAGTAAACATACTTATAGGGGAACACAGGCTAGAACAGGTTAGGGTAACACAAATTTTGGGATTATATATAGACGAAAACCTTACCTGGAATGACCACATTGACCACATTGCTAAAAAGATAAGCTCGGGCATATTTGTGATAAAACAGCTAAAACATTACTGTAATATGAACTTACTTAAATCAGCATATTATGCTCTAGTTGAGTCGTATATCAATTATGGCATAGTGATTTGGGGGAACAGCACCAAAAAACACTCTAAAGATATTCAGGCTTCAGTAGAGGGCAATACGGTATATACTAAACCTAAAACCAACTCATCTGTGTTAACAATATTTTAAATCGCTAGAGATCCTTACCGTCCCTTCCAAATACATATATTACACTATAGTCTTTATGCGTGAACATCACTTTGATAGCTTTGTAAAGAACTCCGATACCCACCAGTACAACACTCGGAACAGGAACAACCTTCACTTACCATCAACTAAATCAAAAATCATTGACAAAGCCCCAATCCATGCAGGAAAAATACTATTCAATTATCTACCCGAGGAAATCAAAAGTGAAACAAACATGATCATGTTTAAAAGAAAACTGAGAAGCTACCTTATAGAAAAATGTCTGTATAATATAAGTGACTTCAAGGAAGCATGACTCAGTTGCACCTATAGGTTTGCTCATTCGACAAGTGATATATAATATGATGTATATATGTAAATGTATAATGATGTAATTATTATTATTAGTATATAATCAATCTTGTATTAGTAAAGTAGTTTGTAGTTGTAAATTATGCAATGTAGGCCTATATACCAACAATTCTGACAATGCTTATGTTACGATACACGTACTAGTTACGGCATCACATGTAATCCACAGCTGCTAATAAAATACAAATACAAACATAATATTATACAGAATATCATAATAAATACGATTTATATTATAACAGTAGAAAGTATAATGATATGACCTACAAGATTTTAAAAGCTGTCTGCACTCTGCAGAATGACGTGTCATGCCATTATTGACATACAAAACAATAATAAAAATAGGCCATCAGCTATTCAATAGGCCTACTTTTAATAAAATATAGCCTATATTTAAAAAAAAACACTAGTCTTAGGCTTAAGTGTTTAGTAGATAAATATATATAGGCCTACTCCGATTGCGTTTACATTGTAAAACGATGTAGAAAATGTGCAAAACAAGTGTAAGGCTATAATTTGCTAGATGCTCTTTTGATTTTTAGATATCAAGTAAATTGAAATTATTAGTATTGGTGGGCAACATTTTCTTGGCAAAATATCATCGATCTTCATCATTCAACATTATTTGATACACTTGTTTCTGTATTTAATAGTTTAACAGTGTGGTTTGTTCTTTTCGAGCTAATATCAAATAATCTCAATTATTTGTTGTAATTTAAAATGCCATTAAATTCCCGTTTTTAATAAAGCCGATCCCCAAAACTTACGAATTTTACTAGTAAAATACGCGGACGATATGACATAATCAACAATGTTTTTGCAAATGATCAGAAATGTAACAAAAATCAAGTTGAACCTAACTGAATATACAGTGCTCGCCGTAAGCAGCTCGCCTCTATCACCGATCGGTTCCGACATGTTGCGTTTTAGTGCTGCCATCTATCTTTGCTTGGAAACGCGTATAGTGCCGATTCATAAGAAAGGTGAACAAAAAAAATGCAGTAATTACAGAGGGATCACTTTACTAGGCCTATGCTATTTAGCAAAGATTTATGAAAGAATTATTGATAGATGAATAAGAGAGGGTGACCACATGTTGAATGAGGAACAATATGGATTTAGATGGGGAAGATCCACAATAGATCCTATATTTGTAGGCCTACTTAGACAGGCCATGGAAAAGAGTTAGGAGCTTGGAAGAAGAACGAGTAGGCCTTCCTGGTCTTCTTAGACATAGTAAATCATATGATAGTGTGCCAAGGAAAGTGGTATGGGAAAGTCTGGAAAGAAAAGGAGTGGATAATGGACTGATAAACAGGGTTAAACTTAAAAGTATGTATGAAGTTTGTGAAAGCTGTGTGTGAAAACACAATTTGGATTGTCAGGGTGGTTCCAAATAACAACAGGGCTATGGCAGGGAAGTGTGTCGTCCCTGTTATTCATAATCGTGATGGATGACATCCACAAGATAAAGATGGAGGCAAAAAGATGTGGAGGTTATGTTGTGTTGCCAATGACTTGGTGCATGGTCCAAGTATTTATTTTTATTTTTATTTATTAATTTAATAATTTTATTTATTTTTTATTATTATTTATATAATTATTAAATTTTAAATAATATTTATAAATCTACAAATGCGAAAATAGATGCAGAAGTTATGAGAAGAATTACATTGGCGGAGGGCTTCTACCAATCAGTCAGGAAGCTACTTTGGAAAGAAGAAATCCCAAGGAAATGTAAACTTTTGATCTATAAGCTATATTTTCTACCAAAACTGACATATGCCACAGTGACATGGACCTTGGGACACAAAGCAGAAAGCCGGATTGTGGCAGCAGAAATGAAATTCTTGAGGAGTGTACTGGGAGTGACAAAAAACGACAAGATCAGGAGCAGTGTTATAAGGGAAAAACTAGGTGTTGAAAGTGTGCTAATAAGGTTGGAGAGAGAACGTCTACGTTGGTTTGGGCATATGAAAAGAATGGATCCGGCCAGGATACCAAGAAGAGAGTTTGAAAAACAAAAGGTTAAGAAGAAAGTGGGAAAACCGGGAGAGATGGAGGGAGCTTTTAAACAGACCTCTGGTATGTGGAGGAAGCGAGCGAAGAAGAAGCTGAGGACATGGTTGTGTCAGGCCTGGCTAGCTGACAACGAGATGTTAGCCCAAGAAACGGAGTAGTATGATGCTGCTTCCCCCAACCCGATTTAATGTTGGAAAAGGGGTCAAGATATATATATATTTATTAATATTGGCATTTATTTGTGTACAACAATTGACATGTAATATTAAAATAAATGCCAGAGTGACATATAGAGCATCTGCCCCATAGTACGTGAGTACCTGTCACCCTCTAATACAATAATAAAAACAATGTCCAAGTTAAATACAGTATCAAATACAACATCAATAAATATTATAAAATCAAATAACCTAAACTAAATAATATTTTAACTAACAAAAACAGAACTACAACCTACTTAAAATAATATTTGATGACGCTATTGAAACTACTGTCTGTCTTTAATACATTTGGAAGTGCATTCCATAAGGAGACAGATCGTTGTAAAAACCATTTTGATATGCTGATGTTCTAGCCCGTGGAGGTATCAAGGGAATGCCATTATCATTTCGAAGTAGCTGTCTTTCGCTAATGGATATTCTTAAGAACGGATCTACATCCACCTTACTACACAGCATACCCCTCAACAACTTAACATCAGCTTGCTTACAAAAATTTGAAATTGAAGGAATCTTACATAAATTACGGCGTGCAGTAGCACTGGGGTTGAAACTAGCCTTACCTAAAATCATTTTAGTGGCTCTATTCTGTATGCGTTCAAGTTTGCACATATTTTGATGAGTAGTTTGGATGCCACGCTGGAATGCCATATGTTAATACAGGTCTATGAGAGTAAGGTAAGTGGTTTGAATTGTACGTTGCCTACTCCTACCAATACTTCTACCCAAGCAAGGAAGCAGCTCTGTTACGAACAAAATCTGTTTGCATATTCCATTTCAAGTCATTTGTGATGTTTATGCCTAATAGTTTTATAGAATTAAAAATGGGAATCAAGAAATCTTGTAGTCTATAAGTACTGTTGAAGGGATTTCTAGAACGAGAAAAGCGTATATATATTGAGACTTCTCACAGTTTATTTTCATCCCATTTAAAGAACACCAATGTTCTATCTACACCAAATCCTTTTGAAGCTCTTGAATATCTTTCATAGAGGCTATTTGACAAAAAATGGTAGTATCATCAGCAAATTGAACAACTTGAGAAGAAACATACATAGGTAAGTCTAGAAAATATACGATGAAAAGTAACGGACCAATCACAGAACCTTGTGGAACACCGGAAGTGACTTTAATAGGGTCAGATTTTGCTCCTTGAAATATAACAGACTGATTTCGATTTAAAAGAAAAGACTTTATCCACTTAAAAACATTCCCTTGAACTCCGTAACCTGAAAGTTTAGATAACAGTCTACTGTGAGGAACCTGATCAAATGCCTTGGACCAGTCAATAATAGCAATACAATCTACCTGTTTAGTCATATAATCCTCCATCATGTTAAGCCAATCATCTATCATTGTTGTCAGTGCAGTGACACAAGAGCGTCTAGGTATAAAACCATGTTGATTTGAGTTTATAAGATCATGTACTTCAAAGTGATTACGCACACTTTTTGACACAAGTCGCTCCATCAATTTGCACACTACTGAAGTAAGAGAAATAGGTCTATAATTTGCCATGTTGAATTTGTCTCCTTTTTTAAAAACTGGCACAACATTAGCTTCTTTCCATGCATCTGTAAACAACCCAATTCCATAGACAAATTAAATATTACACTGACTGAAGGAGCCAACTCTGAAGCACATTTATTGAGAATTCGAGCTGGAATACCATCAGGACCTGTGGCTGCGTTTGGTCACACTTCCTAAACAGTGTGTCTCTTTGCGGATAGCTTTAATAAGTCTCTTCATTAATCCATGGAGAACGCCTTTTTGCATTTACTTTGACCTTCGATATAGCCTCATGCACACATTCCCAGAAAACAGTAGTACAGGTATTCCACGCAAAATTATATTTTTCTGTATCAAACTGCAATGGAAGCCTTTCTGCAAGGAGCACAGATAACAAATCCCAGTCTGCATTTTGGTAATTAAACATTTCAGTTTTTCATAATCTTGCGTTTATGGGACTTGACGATGATATCAGCAGTACCTGCATAGTGGTCACTCACACCTTCAACTACATTGATGTTTTGTACCAAATCAGGGTTGCTAGTCAACAGCAGATCAAGAGTGAAACTGGTTGATGCCGTAACTCTGTAGGCTCGTTACAAGTTGTGATAGTAATAAGTCATAAAAACAAGACAAGAAATCTTCAGATATAGCATTTTGTGCACGAGGATATTTAGCCATATTGCATCAAGATTGAAATCACCGCATACTATAACATCAGTGTATTTCTCTCTTACTTCTGTTAAACTATTTAAAGAGTTCAGTAGTGCATTGTTAGCATCACTAGAAGAAGAAGGAGAGCGGTATACAGAGGCAAAGAGAAACTTCTTTCCGTTGTTAGATATTTCGACCCATAAACATTCTGCATCTTTGTTTTCACAAGGCTTGCTACGCGAACAGGATGTAATTCCGGCTTTATGGCAATTAAAACACTACACCCGTTCGATTTTGCCTGTCTTTGCGAAAGATAACATAGTTCGAATCTGGAAATAGTTCATTGTCATGAATGGTTGAATTTAGCCACGTTTCACACACATACATACTATGTCAGCATTATGAGATTGAATGAAAAGCTGAGTATCCGGCATTTTTTAACGTTTTTCAAGCTTCGTGCATTGAACTGCATCATTTTAAAACCAGATTTAGTTCTATTTTCATTGACGAATAAGATGTTTCATCACTTCTCCTAGACAGGTCAGCATTCGTATTTAAACTTGAATCGAGACTGAAAAAGGAATCGGACAGTGTCGGCAGTGAACATGCCCAGCAGTTCCAGTTTAATATACCTTTACTTACTTGCCCATATTTAGCCCCAGAAATTTTAGCACAGGTCCGATGAGCTTTTTCTTCACGAGTACATGATACATAAAGTTGATTTTTCCTCCCTGGCTTTTCACAAATTATACAGGCAGAACGTGGCATTATGGGTCCTGGGTTGAGTTCAGTATCCCACAGAGCGCAAGTATCAATAACACCACAACACTGATCGCCATGGTAGGTTTTCGACGCAGCCTAGATCGCGGTCGCGCCTCTTGAACAATCGCGTAACGGAAAAACATTCGTCTACACGATATTTAAGAACCACATAGCAAGTAGCCTGAAACTTTGCATCTACACACAATCAGTAAGTTTTCATGCAATTTGGTGCAATGAATTGTCACATGAATGTTCTTCTGTCTAGACAAACACTCACTTTAGAATTTCAATGCTTGCATGATCGTTAGAAAAACCAGAATACTCAAAAGCATTCTGCCCCCATCACCTCTGCATGCTTGGATGAAGAAAAACTGTGGATTTATATCTTTATTAAGCTCTTTGATGCACCACGAAAATAAGCTGTCATTAAATAATTGTCACTTGTTATTTTGTCAGAAATTCGTAAAAGAAGATATCTAAAAGGTATTTACTCACAAACTAAGCCGAGAAACTGTAGATAACGATAACCCTTAATGATAATATATCACACTATATATCAACACAAGAAAAAATGTTCTACAACACTTCAAAAGTAAAATAATTGAATATAAACACGGATCTTCATATTAAAAGGCTTCTTCGTAAAACTCACCGCCATAATGATATGAAGAGGTACTCTAAAGATATACAGACTTGTGGAATAGGAACAAAGAAGAAGCCGGTATGAAAATAAGCGTGGGAAAGAGTGAGTTGTAACTATGCCAGGACTCACGTGAGTGTAAAATCCATCACGCGACCACCTCTATTCCCTATTTTTGCTATTGACATGTAATTTTTGTACAGTGCAATTAGATAAATGGAGATTTTGTCATAGCTTGATTAGAAACTAGTGCAGCCTCAATTGTAATAGTTTCTCCCATAGCACGCGTGATATTTCACTTCGCTTGACTGTAGAGTCTGGCCCCCTTATATAGCCGCCAATGGCCTAAGGTTGATGGTAATTAAAGACTGATGATCAGCAGTTGGATGTCATTAAATCCAGTGCTGGGTCAGTTCTTTTTTTAAAATGAACTTATTAAAAGTTCAGTTCACAGCTCAAATAATGAACTTTTAAAAAGTTCAAGTTGGTCTAAAATATGAGCTAAGTTCTTTTGTAAAAAAAATCACTATTTTGTTAAAGGCTGGCGTAAAATGAAGAAAAACACAATGAAAACCAGAACGGGTGTGCGAGTATCACTTTTCAAGTTGAGTCGAGTTCGAGTACCAAACTACTCGGGAGTTTGAGTCGAGTTCGAGTAGTAAACAAAAATCTTCAAATCTAGGCCTACAAGCTGTTTTTGTATTTATTACCAAATTAATATTATGCTTCAATGCACTAGCATAGCCTTTGCACCATTACTGGTACTACCTACCGGTATTTCACAAGGTACAACCGTACAACCTAGTTAAATTATTCAATTCTGTCAACACCTACACAAGAGCAATTAATTAAATCAATTAAATATAGGTAGCCTACCTGAAGACACAACTTTTATTAAATTATCTACCCGTCTGGGTCTGGGGTAGAATTTGGCCCAGAGCATGGCTCATGCTAATCGTAAAAGGCGATTTAAAGAGAAAAAGTCCACCTTGCAAACATCAGCTTGTTTAGAAGGTGTATTTTACACCCCACACAAGAGGCGAGCTCGGCAATCGTCGTCGGGGACCTGACGTCCCTTGACGACCCCTCGAAGACGATGACGACAATGACACCACGACAATGACAAATGACAATGACGACCGTGGCGTGAAAACCCCTTTCCTCCCTTACCCGTGGCTGGTTCTGAATACATGAGCCCCTCC
>JAMZAV010006921.1:0-34078 GCA_024449915.1 Sweltsa coloradensis | reverse complement strand
CGCCTTGTGCGGTCCTGTCCAAGTCGTGTGTAACGTGGCTGGTAGTTGTTGTTTCATCGAGAATGTCTTGCACACTTGGGACATTGTGAGCTCCTTGCTCACAGTCGTGTGTAACGTGTCTGGTTAGTTGTTGTTTCATCGAGAATGTCTTGCTACACTTCGTACACTTGTGCGGCTCCTTGCGTCCACAGTCGTGTGTAATGTGGCTGTTTAGATTGTGTTTCATCGCGAATGCCTTGCGACATTTTGGACACTTGTGAGGCTCCCTGCGTCCACAGTCGTGTGTAACGTGACTGGGGGGTAAGACTCGACGGGCCTCAACTTCCACGTGGTTTTGAATAATCTGATTCCATCCATGAAGAAACAATTCCGACATTTCGTAGACTTCAGTTTCGTTTCCGATTTTTGGAATCAATCCGTGACTTGCGTCTGTGGCAAAGATTTTACCATTGTTAAGCCAATCGGAAATTTCGTTATAAAATCCACCGCCATGATTATGTAAGAAGAAACTAGCCAGCCGCATATTTATAAGGCAGTGATTTTTTGTGCAGCCGTGTTTTGTTTTTTTTTATCTTGTGTACACAAACAACGTCAAATTTAAGGTATGTTTGTTAGTGACTATGTTTATAATTGGATGAGCGTAGCGAGCGTAGCGAGCGAAGCGAAGATTCCATTTCACTACACTGGAGAAAAAAATCCGGAATGTTTTTTTTTTTTTTTTTTTTTTTTTTTTTTTTTTTTTTTGTGTGTCTGTTAGCACGATTCCGGCTAAACCGATAATCCGATTGCAATGAAATTTTATGGAGACCTTCGAAATCTCTGAACGAAGAACTGCCACGTTTTTGAGAGCAATCGAAAAATTATTTCTGATGAAAATCGCAATTTTACGATTTTTTTCGATTTTTTGAAAATTTCTTCGACTTATAACACCTACATGCTTTGTCGGATTTTAATGATTTTTTCACAGAACCTTAATTTTATGAATTTAGGTATTCGTATGAAATTTGAGCACCATCGAATAATTATTTCTTATGAAATCAAAATTTTACGTTTTTTTTCTTTTTTAAACGACGATTAATTAAAAAAATTAAAAATAAGAGTTTATTTTTTATTTAATTTAAATTAATTTTTGGATGAGCGTAGCGAGCGTAGCGAGCGAAGCGAAGATTCCATTTTACTACACTGGAGAAAAAAATCCGGAATGTTTTTTTTTTTTTTTTTTTTTTCTTTCTTTCTTTCTTTCTGTATTTTTGTCTGTCTGTTAACACGATTCCGGCTGAACCGATACTCCGATTGCAATGAAATTTTATGGAGGCCTTCGAAATCTCTGAACTAAGAACTGCCACGTTTTTGAGCGCAATCGAAAAATTATTTCTCATGAAAATCGCAATTTTACGATTTTTTTCGATTTTTAAAAAATTCTTCGACTTATAACCCCTACATGCTTTATCCGATTATAATGATTTTTCACAGAACCTTAATTTTAAGAATTAATATATTCGTGTAAAATTGTCGCAATCGAATAATTATTTCTTATGAAAATTTCAATATAACGATTTTTTCCTTTTTAAAATACGATTAATTTAAAAAAAAAGTTAATTTTTTATTTAATTTGATTTAACTTAAAAAAATTCAACAAAGTTCTGATTTTTTCACAGAACAACAGAAAATCCGCAAAACACATGGCAGCTCAATTCACCAATTACGCTCATCCAACAACGCGGCGGGACTTAAGCGTTTCCTAGTAAACAATAATGGAAAAAAGTATTGTGCAACAATAAACAACTTATAGGCCTAAAGAGTCAAACAAGTGTACTGTGGACCAACAAATCACGAAATATTGTGGTATTTAAGCAAATTAATATAATGCTATGTTATCGAAATAAAAATGGAGGATTTTGTTGTTTACAAATCTACGACTGTCGGAAGTGTTTCCGTCAATCAAATAGCAGACGGAATCGAAAGATTCGTTGAGTCTACCGATTGTCGGAATATAGCACGGAAATCAACCAAAGCACGTTGATTTTGCGTCGAGTCTCACCCCCCTGGTTGGAGTGTGATTCATCGAGAATGTCTTGCTACACTTCGAACACTTGTGAGGCTCCCTGCGTCCACAATCGTGCTACTGGTGGAACGTGAGCTCCCTTTTCCCTTTGTATGAACGAGAACAGTTTTGACACTGATGTTTTTTACTTCTTGTCAGGAACAGGGCGTTATTTCTGCTCAGAATCTGTAACGTTATAATTATAATTAAAGTAAATTCACAAAAAAAGTAATTTTGTTGAGCGAGCGTATCGAGCGTCTCCACTTGACTATTATGGCTCGAATGTCTGTTTTTTTTTTAAATTTGATTTGATTGTTTGTTTTTTTCTGTTACTGCTTCGATACAGGTCGCACCGTTTCTCTGATCGACCTGAAGTTTTTCACACATGTACAGCCCAAGGAGGTATGAATAATGTAAGGAGACAGCATGCGCTATCTGTGGCTGTACAAATGAACGTGGCCGTTTTGAACGTCTCTGATCGAGTTTTTCGCAGTATTTGCTGCTTCTCGTTGGTGCTGACCAATATGGCGGCTACTAAAACATAGAGTTTTTCGCAGTATTTACTTCTTCTCGTTGGTGCTGACCAATATGGCGACTACCATCGACGGCACTGAAACAGCTGATATTATACTTGAAACATTGATAAAACTCTTGTATCAATATGAGAATGAATAATAAAGAGTTAAAATTTAATTTTTGTTGATGTGCTGCGTTTTTGTTTGTTTTGGAATGTTCATAGCTTTGACAATGAGCTCTAATAATACCGACGACCTTGCTTTGGGTTCGAGGCTTTCGCGCACCACCATTGTCGTTCAAAGTGGCTATGGTTTTGACGGCGACATGCTGTCTCCTTACATTATTCATACCTCCACATACCACCTAGGCGGGTTGCTGTATAGTTTTTGAACAAAATCCGATAGTTGTTTTATATATATAAAAAAAAAAAATGATCCGATCGTTATGAAATTTTGCGGGGTCAATAAGTGCAACATTCTCTCCTATTTTACAATTTTTCAGCAAAACGGCAAGACCTTAAAGATGTTTGATATGTAACATTAGGGGTGTGTACTTGGGTCGTTGTTGCACTACGGTGCCCTAAACAACGCGACGAAACTTTAGCGTTTTCCTAGTATTTCATAGAAGTCTTGAAACAAAATACATCCCCAAACTAACGCTACTTCCCGTATAAAGCTTTTCCCCCCACAAAAAAAAACATTTTTATATTTTTTTATTCATCATTTATTTAACAACTCAATTTAAAAAAAAGAGAAAATAAAATAAATTAAAAATAAAAAATCAAGGGGGATGGGGTTTTTGGAGTTTTTGTAAAAAACAGTACAAAAAACAAACAGGCACGGGGTTTTAAAGTGGGTGTTTAATAATTCAAAAATGATTAAGGAATAAAATAACGATAATAAAAACATAGCAAACAACACGCCTCAATTTTGTTTTTATACAAAAGATAATACATGATACAATAATGTCAAAGATTACCAATATGTGCCATTGTAACTTCTAAAAAAGGATCAAGAAATAAAGATGTAAAAAATTACCGCATTAATACCTAAAATGCACTCCTAAGCACGCATAGACTTGATGGAGTCTTTTTCTCTAGACAAAACTGTTTCACCCCGATGTCAAAAATAGAGGTAAACAATCAAACCCATAATCAATTTAGTCAAGTCTAATTATTGTTATCCAAAATTCCCTTAGAAAAAATTAAACGTTAGAAAAAGATGACGAAAAAGCCCCTTCAAAATCAACAAATTACCATGGGTTACAACGTTTTTAAAAATGAAAAAAAACATAATAGAGCTACGAATATCCGTAAATGGCAACCCCAAAACAGTCAATAAGTGCATAAGTTTCACATTCAAAAAGTACCATACAATATTTGATTGAAATAATATGGATGTTATACAGGAGGACAAGTATTGAAAGGGGGGTTTTATTTCGATATTTAGGGTTTACTGGTGACTTCAAAGGATTTTCCCCTCTACCCAAAATGTAAACACACCCATCTTTGAAAGAAAAAAGATTTTTTTGGATTCGTTCAAAAAAAAAAAGGTAAAAAAATTCCCAAGAAAGTTTTGACCAAATTCCCAAAAATTAAATAATATAAGCCTAGTGTTTTAAGGTCCGACAAATTTTGGTTTTTTTATGTAAAAATGATAAATTATTTGCAATTTATTTTTTTTAAAAAAAATTATGAAACTGAAAAATTTTGAAATCATGGTGACTATCTAGGAGACGCACAGTTTTATGTCCCTGCATTTCGGGCTTATAAGAAAATTTATTTCTGGTTTTCCCCAAGTCTTTTTTCCTATAGTTTTTAAGGGGCAAGGCATACTATTCCATTTTTCACTTTTTCACTACAAAGTAATATCAAATTTGATTAAAAAATTCATGTGTGTCCATACCATTGAATTTAAAAGGGTATCTTTTTGACCGCTTTCATGACCGATTCTAGACGAGGCGAAGAAAAAATCTCGACTGTACAAGTTTTCGTAGAATTTCATAGGCTACGTGAACTAGCCTTCTGGCACGGCAAACTTCTGATCACTTTACTTATTTTAATTAAAAAGAAATTTTAAATTTCCCCATGTACTAAAATAATTTTTTTAAGAAAAAAAACGAGATTTAATATCAAGAATCAAAAAATAATATAAAATATTATTTTAGTTCAAGATAAGCTTCATGTAAAGGTTAAAAAGGGAAAAAAAAAAAATTTTTTAAGTCGAGGTAGTCAGACGGGCCGTTGATTATGAAAAAAAATAACACCCTCTTAACGAAAATAAAGATGAAGCTTTTTAAAGGAGTTTTTCCACCAAAAAAGGGGTTTAAGTTGTTTTCATTTTTAAAAAAAAATTGTGTAAAAACACTCTGTTTATTGCTTTGTCGAGCACTAGCCGACGAAAAATGCTGAAAGTGTGAATGAAAAAAACGAGTTTAAAGACAATTGGGGTGGCAAGGGAACTATGCGAGATATTTTTTTAGACCAGAAAAATGTCAAAAGACATTCCCAAAGCGTTTTTTTAATTAGTTAGCGACTTGTGTCCCCAAAAATCTTAGACACGAGGGTTCATACAAATAAAGTTTGAACCCACAAAAAAATAAAAACGGTCTAAATATGTATATTTTTAATTCAATTCCCGTTTTTGTGCTTGCTTTACAATGACGCCTTAAAAAGGATTTTTTGTGGCCGATAGAAATTTGTACACGGGGGAAAGCGGCTCCCCCCGCACTCGTGTTTGGGGGTTGGGGGAACAAGGTGACTTGTCTAAACGTTTTTGCCAAAAGTTTTACACTGGGGGTCGTTGCTGTAAACGCACCCAAATTTAAATGTGACGGGTTTTAGAGGCGTTTATCGAGAATTTTTGGGCCTACACTTAAGACACTTTTTTGTGGCCCCTTGGGGGGTTCCAAACAGTCGTGTGTAAATGTGGCGGGGTTATTTGGGTTGTTTCATGAAAATTTGTCTTCCCCTCACTTCAGACACTTTGCGGCTCTTGCGTCCACAGTCTTTGCTTTGGTGGTGAAGTCAAATCCCTTTTCCTCTTGAATGAACGGGGGAACATCTTGACACTGATTTTTTTTCCAGGGCCTGGGTTTGGGGGGGGGCTATCAGGAAACAGGGCGCCATTCCTGCTGAGATCTGAAAAATTTAAAATTCATTATAAAATAATTATGAAAAAGAACCCAGATTTGAGCTACATTTGCTCCCATTAAAAAGGGAATTAAAAAAATTTAAAAATTTTAATACACTAAAAAAAATCGCCCATAACCAGTATCAAGCATTATCCCCCCCCAAAAACCCCAACAACCATAAAAAGTAGAGGGAAAGAAAGGCGTCAAAACAACAACGACCCGTGGACCCAAGGATCCAAGAGGGCCGGCGATGACTTTTTTCCCGGGTTTCACGTGACAGCCCCTTTTTATTGTTTTGGGCCCCGCCTTTCTTGTTTCCCCGGTCCCCAATTCTTTTTTCCCCTCCCCGCCATTTTTTCCCGGGCCCACGGGGTTTCCCCCGTCCCAAATTTTGTCGCCTTTTTAAATTTTCCCAGCCCCCAATTTTGTCCCCCAATTTTAAAATTTCCGGGCCCCCAAATTTTGGGTTGCCCATTTTAAATTTTCCCAAACGCCAAATTTTTGTCCGAATTTTGAATTTTCCGGCCCCATTATACCCTCTGCCCCACCCTTGGCCGCCTTTTTTTTTTTTCACCCGCCATTTTAGGTGGACCGCCCATTTTTGGCCCCCATTTTTTTTTCGAGCGTCATTTTTTTTTGCCGACATTTTGGCCCGGATTTTAGGTCAAACCGCCATCTTAGCCCCCCAATTTTTGTTCGACGCCATTTTAGCTCTGCCGCCATTTTATTTTTGTCGTCATCTTCCCTTTCGCCCCTCGTCACCTTTTTCAAATTTTAAAATATCGCCCCATTTTGGGGGCCCGGGGGCGCATCCCCCGCACTTTAAAACCCTTTTTTGGTATTGGAATTTCATGTTTAATATTTTTTTTTAAAAATTCATATTTATTTAAAATTTGAAAGCAAATTTTTGAAAAAAATGTCAGTTTACCGTGTCTCGAACCTGATCAACTCGGACCCCTTGGGATTACTAGCTCCCCCCGTAAACCGCCCCCCGGTTTAGAAAAAGACAAGCATGGCAATGGATATTGTTGTTTAAAAATTATAGTTTCAGATCCCCCACCCCCTCCTATAACGTCCCCACAGGCTATTAACTAATAGCTTCTGTTAAGTGTTTTCCCACTTCGCGACCATAGTTTTAAATTTAAG
The DNA here is from genome assembly GCA_024449915.1 of Sweltsa coloradensis. Taxonomy (NCBI): domain Eukaryota; kingdom Metazoa; phylum Arthropoda; class Insecta; order Plecoptera; family Chloroperlidae; genus Sweltsa; species Sweltsa coloradensis. The sequence continues at coordinate 27,240 of JAMZAV010006921.1, read as the reverse complement.
TTATGAGTCTGTGGAATCCGACCCAGTGATTTTAAAAACCCCAATGGGGCCAAAAGGTCACGCCCCGTTTTTTTTAAAATTTTTGACAAAAGGAAACTTAAACCCCACCAACCAAGCCATAATTTCGCGGTATTCGAATGCATACGGTGGACCAACCCACGTGATTTTTAAACCCCAAATTTGAGCCCCTATAGGTGACATCCCCCCGGCTTTTTTTAAAATTTCCCAAAAGGGGCCCTTAAGAAACAGGTCAAAAGCCCCGGGTATTCAAAATAGCAAAACTGTGGACCAAAAATAACGTCACCAATAAAATTTAAAATTTTAAAATATATATAAATAATATATACCCAATGGCCCTAAGCAAAAATTTTAAAAAATGTGGATCCAAGGGGCCCCAAAAAAAACCTTTTAAATTTCTAAAACAAACTGAATGTAAAATGCTTCGCTCCCCTCACTAAAATTTTTCTTTTCCCCCCCCCAGCGGGGTTTCATCATAAAACGACATGTTGCAAATTTTAAAAAAAAAACGCCCACCCAAAAGATAATCCTATCTCATAAAACCCCTCTAAAAAATTTAAAAGTCAGCATTTTAAAAATTTCAGGGAAAAATAAGAGGTTGCCCCCACAGACGGTTTAAATTTTGAATATGTCATCATTTAACCACTTTAAAAAGTTCCGTGATGAATAAATTGTGGAATGGATATGGGAATAAAATCATTATACACTTTTCCCCAAAATACATTTTACACTTTTATTGATAAAATCATTTGCAAAAATTAAAACACCCAATTCATCGAAAACATTTGAAAATTTCTCAGTGACATTTTTTCATTTTGAAAAAAGATTGGCAATATAATAACGTACAAAATCGTATATACTATTTTTTTTTCTAAAAATTCAATCCCATTTCAAAAAAAATTTTTTCTTTTCAAAATTTATAAGAAAGGTTAAACAATACCAATGAAAATTTTCTCGATACAAAAAATTTTCGCTAACGGTACAGTTTTTTCGAAAATAAAATTTTTTCATACTTGTTTATATTTTGACGGATATTTTGCCCAAGGAAATATACCAACAGCACTATCACTTTTTGAACCCAAAACCAAATCACACACTTCCCTTGATGTTTCTGAGCGAACAAAAGTATTCCCCAACTGTCTTCTCAGTAGTTTTGGGTTGACAAAATTTACACAATCAAATATGTACTTTGACCCCAATCGCATTTCACAAATAAAATTCACCCCAATGTTTTAGCTCCAATCGAACCCCCCGGTCCAGAAGTGGGTAAAATTTTGCCAGGGGTTTACGGTTCGAATCCCTCTCGCGCATGAGACCAACCACCAACATTTTTTTACGAGATTCGTTTGAGAAAAAATTTAAATTTTTCAGCAAAATTGAAAATTGGCTTCTTCACTCACTCCCTTTTATTAAAAACTTTTTGACGCATTCATGATGAGCCAAAAAATTTGTTCTGCACAGCGTTCAAATTTGTACTGATATTGTTTGGGCATATCTTCAATGATTTAAATATGGGAAAATTCAAGTTGAAAACATGTAATGACAAAGGTCAGCTTTTTGTAAACGTTTTAAAATAAAAACACATCACCCACTTTTTTTGTAAAATTTTTTTTTATTAAGGGTACTTTTTTTTAAACATTTTTTACTAAAAAAAGGGACAAATATTTCAAGGAAAATCCACGAATTTTACAAAAAAAAAAATATACAATACGGGCGCACAAGGGGAAAAAAAAACATTTTTAATTTGGGTTTTTTAAAATGCCCCCCAATGCAGGGGAATTTTACGTTTTAAAAATTTTAAAAATGATAAAAATTTTATTGGGGGTTTTCCAAAACTAAAAAAAAATTCCCCACTCCTTGTTTATAAATTTTTATAGCGCCCCAATGCGTTCCGGGTTTTTATTATTTTATCCATATTTACAATAATTGCACAAGGAAAAGACTTATTTCTCTGCGGTAACTTATCGGGCGGGGATCCCCCAAACGTAATGGGGTTTTACCCCAAATTTTTCCCGAAGAAAAATTAAAAAATTCCCTTTGTTTTCATTACAAAGCCAAGTCCACAAAGGGAAAAACTTTTACTCAATGCCCAATATATTTAAATCATTCGCATGTGGGATAACAACGTATGTAGAAATGGAAATTTTTTTTAATGAAGGCCCAATTAAAAATCACCCCTATTTATAACATTGGTAAAAAATTTAAAAAATTTTGCAAAAATAAACTTTCTTTCTTCCCTTTGACAAACACTTTTTATAGGATTAAAAGTTGTGTAAGAGACTTTTCATTCCAGTGATTTTATAAATCCACCCCTCCAACCATCCGTAAAAAATTGCTAAAACCAACGGGGCATGTTTTCGAAAAGGGTTTTTGAAAGTTCATAAAAGGGAAAAAATGGGGGTTTGACGATCCGGGTGGGGGAAATGTTTGATTTTTTAAAATCCACAAATTCCCAAATTTTTTTATAATCAATGCATTATAAACCCCCAAAGGGAAAAACATTGAATATCAATGATGAAAAGACAAGGACGATTTTTGTCTCAACACTGTAAAGGCAAGCCCAAACTTTTTTAAAATGCTGTAGTCTATTACACATTACGATTCTTATCAATTTCTAAAATATTTCAAATTCACCATACACGACGCAATTTTTTGTTTCAGTCAAAGCTTTTACTAAAATGTACTTCAATGCAAAGACTGCCGCGAGGGTGTTAGTTCCAGTGTGAATTGCTATTTCCCGTGATCATGGCAAAGTTTAAAAAGCCATGGGAAATTTTCCATTAGCATATGACTCACGACAATACCTTTCCCCTCATTCATAAAGTGCATCCCTTTGAAACCCGAAAAACAGTGAGTAAAGGCCACACAAATGAACTTGCAGACGAAAAATCAGGCGGTAGAGGTTTCGAGGGGAATTTGTTGACCATAAAAATACAGAGAAATGAAATTTTATATTGTGATGATAAAAAGTTTTTTACGGATTTTTTTTTTGTAATCCCGTTACACCCCCCTTTTTTGAAACAAAACCAATGTTTTGCATCTTTTTTGGAAAGTTGACCGAGTAAACATTGTCAAGAGTTTTTTCCCCTTGTATTGGGTGAGGAAATTTGAAAAATATTTTAACATCAGTTCTTGTAATGGGAAATATTTCGCTTTTCCATGTTTTTAGCGCTTTTTTGTGAGAAATGAGTACGGAAGGATTTAATTTTCCTCTTCGAATCAAAAAGGGTTGGCATCGAAAAATTTTTACTTTTAATGATAGTGACCCCGAAATGGGGATTTAAATTTATTTTGCGAACGTAAAAAGTTTCACCCCTTTAATTCAACACCATTATAAAAAATTTTCTTTTTTTGATTAAAAATAATCCGCATGTAAATGCCCCAAAATTTCAAATTCTTTACTTAAATCCGTAAAATTTTTTCGTTTTTTTCCCCCCTGATTTTCAGTTCCGGTGTATCACCCTTTTTCCCCGGGGGTAAATCACCTACCAAAAACTCATAGTCAAGTGCGAAGTTTTAGCGCGGGGACCGTACTTTAAAAAACACTTTAATAAAAGGAGCGTTTTAAGGATACGTTTTAAATTTGCAGGTAAAATTTAATTTTTGACCCAAGTACACATTACCTGATTTGAAAAAACAATGAAAAAATTTTATTGACTGGTCCCGCATGATCGGTTTCTGTAAAGGGGTTTCCCCATCCTCTTTCTTTAATACTTTTTTTGAGGTAAATTTTCGGGGGTGTTTAGGTCAAATACTCAGATCCTTGGCGGGTACAAAAATTGTATGGGGGAATTTATCCGTTAGAGCAGAGATTCGTTTATAAGGTTCCATTGACCTTTCCCAATATTTGTTTGCGTAGGTGGAACTAAAAAAAAATATCGGTTTTTGTTTTTACACACTCGCAAGTTTGAGGGTAAAGGGAAAAAGACAGGGTTTAGTAAAAAATATATCAATTAATTTGAACCCGAAATTTTGGGTGATTTTTTTTCTTTTTTTTTGGGCCCCTTTACAGAGGAGGAATTTTGGGGAAAAAAAATGACGCCGTTTGACTTTTTTAGGTTTTTAAAACCCCAAACCCCTTTAAAAAGGGAGACTCCATTTTTTGAAAGTTTTATTTAAAAAAAAGACTTTTTCGCTTACCTAGTCGAAGACAAATTCATTTTTTGGAATTTTTTTATTTTGTGTTTTTTAAATTTCAACACTTTTACACCGGATAAAAAAAGCTTTTTCCCATAGTTGAGCGCCGCGTTTCCCCAAAAAGGCAAAACCCCACGAAAACAATGCTCAAAAAAAATTCCCAAACCACCGTGGCCTCTTAAAGGGGAACACCTCGGTACACATTCCAGACCCTGTACCAAACCTGTGGAAAATTTACGATTGAAAGGGCAATTTCCCCCAGATGGAGAAAAAGTTTCATAAAATGAAGTTTCACGCACGGGGTTTCCAAATTGAAATGGCGCGGGGAGACCCAGTTTTGGTTCTTAATCTATTTCGAGTTTCCCGGAAAATTCTCGTCGTAACACTGGGATATGGTGAGGAAAAAGTAAAATTTTGCAATTTTTTGCAAACCCAAATTTTATAATTTTTTGTTTAAACATTAACAATGGGGACGACAGGGGCGACAACTCCCCCAAACAAACTGTTGTTTACAATATCACAAAAAATTTAAACAATTGTGAGGGTTTTTTCCCCAAAACAATACATTGGGCTTATGAGCTGCTTTTTTGACAGTAGTTAGATTTGTACCGGTTCAAAACCCTTTTGGGGTTTGATAGATTTTCAGGGGGGGAAAAATTTTTTTTATTGTTTTTTTTTCTCTTTCGTGAGGGTCAAAAAACTCTCGTTTTTGGGACTCTTGTCGCCCGAATAAAAAATTTGTCTCTTTTTTTTCAACAGGGGAAAACTTTTTGTCTTTTTTAGAAAAAGAAAAACACAATTTTTTTTTTTAAAAATCTCGCGTTTTATTAATTTTTGCGACGAGTTTTCGACCGGTTTTAATTTTCCGTGAAATAATTTTTTCACTTTTTTGTTATCACACTGGGTCCCACGTTAATATCCCCGATTTCGCGGGACGTGAGAAAAGTAGATGGATTTTAAAATTCAAATAATCCAAAAGGACCCCCCCCCCCCACCGCTAAATTGGGAATAAAAAAGGGGGGGAAAACTGTTTTAGAAAAACCGGGGTCTTTGTGTTCTGGGGGAAATTTTTGCATAGAAAATTATAAAATTAAAGTCAAATAAAATTGATTTTGCCCCCATTTTATTAACGAAGATGCAAAGAATCCGGGAAATTAAAATTTATTTGGATAATTTTCCACTTGATTTAACCTCCCGACTGCGCCCACAAACCCTCTTTTTCATCAAGTTTTTATTTTATTTAAAATGTGGTTTCTACATTGTTTGGCAACATTTTTGAAATTGGGAGTTCGAAAAATTTTTCCCTTTGGGAACATCTCACCGTCGAACCCTGAAATGGTTTTTAAACGGTGGTTTTGGGGAAATTTCACACTTTGTGATATAAAAATTTCCTAAATCCAATTGCTTTCATAGCCTTTTAAAAAGTACGTTTTGTTTTACTTATTCGAAAAATGATAACCTATTTTAAATTTTGGCTTAGTACTTTTCCTAGCTTTTTTTTTAGATAAAAATTTCCCCATACTTTTTAAAAGTGTTCCCGGGTCATTCAATCAATGGGTGCCTTTTTTTTTATACTCAAAAGAAAGAATGATTTTTAGGCATTTCCCTAAGTTCTGAAAGGGAATCTATGTATCGAAATGTATTGGATGATTTTAAAATAACTATACTTTTTTCATTTTCAGCTTTTTATTGATTTTCCACTAAGCCGATTTTGAATCTTTTTGAGTGACTTTAGTTTTGCCCTTTGTTGTTTTTTAAGATAGGATGCACTTTTTTGGGCAATAAATTCTTTACCCTTACCCGGGCTCTATTCGACCCGGCTTCGATTCAATAAATATTTTTTGGAAACCAGTTTTAACCTCCTCCCCCTTTTTTCCCTTTTTAAAAAGGAATAGCCCACAAAATTTTGCAAAATTTGCATCAAAAAACTGTTAAAATAAAATTATATCCATCATTTTTGCTAAGATTTCGCATGTCTTTTAAAAATCTGCTTGCCATAAATAGTTTTTAAAAGGAATATAGTAGAAATTTTTTACAAATCTTTTTTTATAGGGATATTTTAACGGTACGTTTTCTGTTTATTTAACCCCTCAGACCCGTTTTCGGGGAAAATTTTCCCCGGGGACAGTTTAGCCCAAAGTCGCTTACTCGAATAACCAGCGGGGTTTGCTGGGTATAATAAATTTCAGCAAGTTTTTTATTCATTAAAACAGCGCCCCCCCCCAATTGTTTTAAAAAGTGGGCTTCTTTTTGCCCCTTACTTTTTGGGGGTTTTCTTACCCCGTGTCTGGGGGGACGAATGAATGGGCCAAACCCGGGGGTTCCATATATTCTGTAGGTACATTGATTTTTTTCAATAAGGGAGAAAATTTCTCCCACCCAACAGGGTTTGATAATTTTTTAGGTCTTACGATATCAATGACGAGGAACCACATTTGAAAAAAAAACCGGGGGGGGAACTTTTGATTCTTAAAATACATACACCTCGTTTATCCCCGGGACATCATTTTTTAAAATTTTTTTTAAACAATAGTTGAGCCTTAGTTTGAAATGTTTTTGGGGTTTCTCGAAATAAGGGCTTCCCTTTTGGGTATTGTCATAAAAGTTTTTTTGGAACATAGTTTCAGTTTTCCCCAATTTTCAAAAGGGTTTAAAAATTTCCCTCTTAAATTTTACTATGGGGAGGATAAGCGGTTGTTTTTGATTTTTTGCAAAAAGTAAAAAAACGTTGTAATACTTTCTGATAGCCTATGCCCACTTTCACGGTTTGGATTTCGTAGGGAAAGTAATAGGAAAGCCCTATCTCGATCCAAAAAGAGGATAATATAGGGTTTAATCGAATTTTTGGCACGTTTGGGCGTTTGAAGCGTTGGGCTGGAGATATTAAAATCATTTTCTTGGGGTTGTTCCATTTTTTTAAATTTAATAAACTTTTTAACACACCGCTAAAAAAGGGGACCAAGAATAAGAGGTAAAAGTGAAACCCCCCTTTTTTATTTGAATATTTTTTTTTTTGTTTTTACCAGTGTACGTTTAACGGATTGCGTAAGGTTGTTTACGGGCGTTTCGGTTTAGCTTTTTGAGATGAAATTGAGAGGTACTTTTCCAGTAAAAAAATTTTAAACACCCCTCGGGTGATACAATGAAAGAGATCTTTAAACAGCCGGGGTTTTTAAAAAAGGGAACACGTTGGGGAAAGGGTTTTTAAAATTTTTGAAGCGCTTTCAATACACCACGTGGTTGATGACCCGTTTAGGGCATTGTTAAAGAATGATCTATTTTTCGTTGGGACACCATATTTTTCACTTCGTTTTGGTGTAAAACCAAGCATCCATGATCAAAAAAAAAAAATACTTTTTCGAAATCGATACAAAAATCTGGTGGTTTGGTTTTTAAATCAATTTTAAAAGATATGAAATTGGGGGTTTTTTAGTAGGTGTGAAAGATTTTTGTAAAAATTTTTCATTTTTTGGGGTACATTGACGCGCTAAATTTTGGGAAACTGTGCCCCCCATCGCGGGGGGGGAATTTTTTAAAAAAAAATCAAATAACTCGCATTTAGAGATATATTTTACGCGCGGGTTTTGCTTTATGGAAAATATTTTGAGTAATAAAAAAAAACACTTATTTTTTTTATGATGACATCCCTTTGGGAAACAAAAACAACAATACCCGGGCACTGCCCTTCCCCCATCCCAAATCAAACAATAAAAATAAGGTTTTGGTTTCGGTTTTTAAAATTCATATCAGGGGACCTTTTTGAAATGTTATTGCCAAGGCCCTCACTTTTTTACAGCGGTTGCCCTCATCATAATGCCATGTGATAGTATGAAATGGCGTAAGGGAAAAATGTTTTCCCATATATTTAATAAAGTGAAAAAAAAAATGACTTTTTCCAGCTCCCCTCGGTCCTGCCCCCCAAAACGGGGAAAAGGGGTGTTTAAAGTGCGCCCCCATCTTTTAGAAATGAGCTCGTTTTCAAAAAGTCATTTTTTTTATAGGATTTAAAGGGTAAAGGTGTTCATTTTACAAGCATTTAAATTTATTTTTGGTTTTTTATTTCCAAAAAAAATATTTTCAATGATGATGAGGGGATGATGAAATAATTTAAAAACCCCCCTTTTTCAGAAAAATTTCTTTCAATAATAGGCAATTGTTATGAATGAATATGCAGCATTAGAATTGTATTTTTCTTCATAATCAATCAATCAATATGTACAATAAAAAATGTAGCCCAAATTTTTTTCAATAACAGGAGGGCTTAAAAGTTTAAAAAGTTTTTTCCCAAAAAATTGAATAAACTACAATTTTACTCAATTTAAAAGATACATGATTGCCTTAATATAGAAAAAAGTCACAAATTTAAAAATTTCAAAAACCCCCCCCAAAAAAATTCCCCCAAAACAAACCCCCAAAAAAAAAAAAAAATAGTCCAAGGGAAACGCCAGGTCGTATTTTTTTGCGAAAAAAGAGTTTGAAGAGGGAGGGGATCCGAGACGTACCTCCCTCCCCCCCCTGCACGAAAACCTCAAACGATAGCAACATACCAATCACTCTTATTTTCGGACACTCAATGCCCCTGCGCCCCAACGTGTTTACAAACCCTCAGAAAAATTTAAAGTTTTGTTTTTTCGTCGAAAAGGAAAGAGTGTTAATTTATTTTGTTTTTAAAGTAAAAATTTTATGATCAATACTTTTTGATGGGGAAAAAATTTTTGGCGCTATGGACATTTTGCGAAAAAAGACAATTTTTATAACGATATGCCGAAATTTATTTTTAAGCGTATTTTTCACAATACCTTTTCCTGTTTTTTTCACATACCACAATCTTCCAAAATGGAAAAACAATTTTTGCTCTTAGAACCAAACCCAAAAAAATTTAATCCCCTCTACCCACATTCATCTTTAAATTTCACCCAAAAATTTTTTTTTTTGATTTTACAGGGAAAAGATTTTGGGAAAGTTAGGGGTTTTCAAAGAGATGCCCCAAAACACTCCAAAAATATCTTTTAAAAAATTTTTCCCCCTTGAATTTCGTAACATAAGCTATCCGTGTTCTGTAAATAAAAGTTTCAATCGGTCTCCCTATTTCTGCTTTTGGGAAGTTGTAATGAAAATCGTACATTGTGGTTTTACTCCCAAATTTAAAAAAAGTAAAAAACCCGTTTAGATGGGGCGGTTAAGAAAAAAATTTTTTGGAAAAAATTTTGAATGGGAAACCCCGAATAGTTATTTTAAAAAAATTTTTAAAACTTCAAAGGCAGGAGAAGGACGAGTTTTTTCATCCGCCTTTTTTCATTCACTAGAGGGGCGTTGATGTGATTTTCACATTTATTAAACTTCGCCAAAGACGGAATTAACCAAAAGTTGTACAAATTTTTTCAAAAGCCCGTCGCCCCTTTTCTACCCCTTTAAAGTATTAAATTTAATGTACGGTCGAAGCCAAGGTGATGTTTTAATTGAAGAACGCGATTTAATTTTGGTGGGGTTTCATGCCCAGGGGAAAAATACTGTTTCAAAAATTTCGATAAGCACGACATACTTTTTTTTAATTTTTTAAATTTGGAACCAATTTGGTTTTATTTTTTTTCGAAAGTGAAAAAGGGTTTAATTTTTTAGCTAGAGGTTTTTTAGAAAAAGGGTGAAAAACAAGTCTTCTGAAATAGTAAAAAATTTTTGGGGGGCAAGGGGGGAATCGTTGTGGAGCTCCTGTAGGGTTTTTGGGGTACGCGAGATTTTACTTCGAAAATATAACCCATCCGTCTAAACGTTGGGTAAAATTTTCGATATCAAAAGTGAAAATTCCCAGTCAGAAAAGCCACTTGAAATCCCGACTGAAAAACTTTCTACCATACTATACCCAAAACAAGTTGTTACAATCCCAATAACAATGTATTTTGAGGGGTTTTTTCGGGGGCAAAGTCCTCAATACTCATTTTTGGGGCCCCCGAATGTCGAGTTTTGTAATATGAGACACCCCCTCTAATGCCAGACTCGAGAACAAAAAGCAATCAATTTTCGGTTTAAAAGACCCAACTTTATTTTGTCCCCTTTTTTAAAGGGGGCATTCCCAAACTAGCCCTGAGCCCGTATAAAAAAAGAAAGGGTCCCAAAACCCTAATTTGCCAAACGAGTGTCCCGGAAAAATTTTTAAAGATGTCAAACCAACAATAGTACACATTTTACGTAAAAAAATGATTTTTCCCTAAATTTTTAATAGCGAAGGATGCCCAAAAATTGACGGCATGTGCGTAAAGGGTTTTGGAAAAAGGATTCTTGCGTTAAAACATTGAAAAATTTGGAAAGTGGCGGTAAAAATGTTTTCCCAAAAATTTTGGAAAAAAGCGTCGATAAATCGTTTGGGGTAAACACCTTTACGTTAAAAGAAACGCCCAATTGTCGTCTTGAAAAAAGAAAAATTGTAAAATAGAGAATTTGGGCAATGCCGTTAAAACCGAGTAGGTTTTCAGTCAATGTTTCCAAAGGAAAGGGGGTTAGAAAAATTGGGAAATGGGGTCTAAAAATCTTAAGGGGGGTTTAAATTTAAAAGGGAAAAAAAACTTTCCCCTGGTATTGGGATCACGGGGAGTGCATCCTCGCCTAGAGGTAGTTTTCCTATTTCCCCGCCCTTTATGAGGTGGCCCTCTTTGTTTTTCCCAAATTTTTTGAAACACAACCGGAATGAATTGGGGCCATCCCTTTAAATTGAGATTGCAATTTTTTTGTGCGCAGCCCACGAAAAATCACCAGTAATGTGATCGTGAAACACGTTTCACGATTGTTTTTTTGGGGGGGTTCCCAAAAATGTGGCAATCTGTAGCTTCAGAAACCGACCCCTCTTGTTTAAAAATCATGACCAGAGGTTTTTTATTGTTTTTTAATTTTTTGAGCAAAATTTTTCTCTTCATTTAGAATTGATTTTAAAAAAATTTATTTACAGCGTTTTGGACCCCTATATAACCCTGGGAGCTTTTAAAAGGGTTTTTTTTGTGAAACAATGGGTAAGAGGAATAACCGAAGGTTCCCTGGAACTAACTTTGTGTGTAGAACCTTTATTACTTGGCGAACATTCCCTTTAATTTTGACACTTATAGATTCGAAACAGGGGTAAAGGAGAAGGGTACCTTTAATCCAAAATGAAAACTTTTTAAATTTTCATAATGTTTTGTTTTCCTACGGATGCCCACTTTTTTCGCTTCGGGGTCTGCAAGAGGGTATGAGACGAGTTTAGACGTATTTTAAAAAAGAAAATCGAAAGAAGGCATCGATTAAAAATTTAAAAGGATGAAATTTTTTTTACTTTGTCAGGGAGCTACAAAAACGGTTAAAATTTTTTAAAGAGACAGAATGACTGTGTCTTCCCCGAAAGATTTAAAATAAAAACAACATGAGTCGCCCCCCCGTTTTCAAGTTTAAATAATGCGAAGCGGAAAAAATGAATTTCTCAAAAAACCCAAAAAAGGGTTTAACCCAAATTTGGGTTTTTTTTTCTCAAAAACGATCAATATGAGAAAATTGAACGGGATATTTAATGTTTGCATGTTAATTTCGTTTTTAAATTCATTTAAAATTTTTTTACGCGATTTTGGATTTTTCTTGAGGGTTTAAGTGAAGCTAAAATTGCCCAAAGAAAACATTTTTCATCTAAATTTTGAATATTTATGATCGCTTTTTGAGAGTTCTTTGTTTTTTAGGGGGTGGCATATTTGTTGAGGCAGCCAATGGGAATAGCGTGCCCCTTTCAACTCCCTTTTTTTGGGTGGAATAATTGACCAGCCGCTTCCCTCTCGTTGGAAACTGAACTAAACCTCAGCAATTTTAGCAAAAAACCCTTTTTAAATGCTCGGGGGAAAATTTAGAATTTATCCAAAAGAGTGAAAAAAATTTAGTCCTAAAAAATGGTGTGAGAAGGCTTCACCCTCAGCGGTAGGTCGAGAGAAACGTTAGAATAAGGCAATATACCAAATTTTTAACCCCTTTAAATTTTGCCCCAAAACTTTAAAAAAAATTTTTTTTGAATTTTTTTTGGTGCCCGGATAAAAAAAAGCAAAATTTTCTTTTTCCCCTGTTTTAATTTTTAAAATTTTTACGTTTTGACTGTACCCTTTATTTGCTGAGTCAAAGTCGCAAAGGGGTTTTCCCTTTCCCGAGCAAGGATTTTTATCCATTTAAATTGGGGGTGGGGAGTTTTAGGTTTGTTGAAAAGTTTGCCCTGTGCGTTTGAAAATTTTGTTAAGAATTTAAATTTTTAAAAGGAATTTTTTTTTGGCAAACCCTTTCATTCAAACAAGGGGGGGGTGGTCTACCTTCATATGCCGTTGAAAAGTATCCAGTCGGAAATAGGTTTTTGCCTCGCATGTCTCACATTTGAAAATCGTTTCGGGGATGGACAGTCCTCTTGGGTCGATTTTAAATTTTTTTCGAGGAGAAAAACTTTTTCACAGAAAGTCACACTGAAGAGGATTGACGACTTTTGGGTTGTTCTCCCTTTTTCTGTAAACATATGAATAAAAAAATTGACAAATAAAAAAAAATCAATGTTATAATCCTGAAATTTGGAATACAAATAAGTAAGAAAATGTATCATGTTTTTAAAAAAAAATGAAAACAAAAAAAAATTTGGCCAGCCCCTTTAAGTGAAAAAAAAAAAAAGGGTTACCGAGTTTTAAACCCCGGGAAAAATAAATAAAAAAATAATAAAATTTTTTACATGTTACTGTAGGGCTATTTTTTTTTCGGATGAGGGGAGAGAGGGAGGGGTGTTGCGAAAAATGTAGAAATAGCTGTGAACAGAAAAAAAACACCCATATGAATATTAAAACAAGGGAAAAATAATGATGATCCGAAATCAATAAAATGTAAAATTTAAAGATTGAAACTAATTGTACAAAATAAATAAATTATATTATTGCGACAGCGTGGGGAGGAAAAAATAACTTTAAAATAATTTATTGATTGATTGATTAGAACCCATAATTTTGTATAGGAAGATTTAAAAATTTTAAAAAACAATGGATAAGATATAGTTGACGGAAACTCCCCTGTTGACACGAGGGAGGGCAGATTTAGTTGAAAAATCTGTGAAAATAACAAGTTTTAATAAATTTTAAAAAAACACTAGTGCATCAAATTTCCTGAAAAGAAGAAAAATGTTTAGTATAAAATAATTTAAAAAATAATTTTATATTTACTTACTCAAAATGAAGTATGAAAGGGGTTATGCTGAAGATACGGTTGATCATAAATGTTTTATTGAAAAAAACTGTAAAAATAATGAAATTTGAAATTTTTTCCTAAAAAACGCAAAAAATAGAATGATAGTTTATATTCAATTAATACATATGCTTTACTTTCAGGATGATGTTGTGAAATGCGTTTGCTCGACCCAATGTAGATCCCGTTGAGTGTCAGCTGAAAAAAAGACGCGAGTTCGGTTTACGTCTTTGTCATAAATAGCAAAGATTGCCCAACCAAACCCGTGTATTGAAAAAAATTTTTCAAGTGAATAAAGTGCCCGCGTTGTTTTTCAAGTTTGTGCAGTTTGGGGGAAGGTGAAAATTAAAATAACGAGCAAAGTAAGGAAAACATTTATTCAGTAAGTTTAGAAAATTTTGCAAGTTTTTTTTTTCCATTTGGGTCCCCATTTTTTAAAAGTTTTCGCTTTTGGACCATTGGGGTATTATATATTTTTTATATATTATAAATATTTTGGTGACGTTATTTTGGATCCACAGTATGTATTCGGGAAACCCCCGGCTATGGACCTGATGCTTAAGCCCTTATGCCAAATTTGAAAAAGCGCGGGGCAGTCACCTATAGTCTCATTTGGGGTTTAAGATCAGGGGGGTTTTGGGTCCACCCTATGTAAATTTGGGAAAACCGCGAGTTATGGCTTGGTTGGTGCCTTAAATCCCTTTTGTTTAAAATTTGAAAAAAAACGCGGGTCGTGACGTTAGGGTTTATTGGTGTTTTGATACGTGGGGGCGGATCCCCGACTCATAGCTTTAATTGGGAATACTATGGTCGCGAAGTGAAAACACTTAACAGAAGCTATTAGTTAATAGCCTGTGTGACGTTATGAGGAGGCGTGGTTTATCTGAAGCTATAATAAGTATCAACAATATCCATTGCCATGCATGTGTCTTGCTAGCCGCGCGGTTAACGCGGCGAGCTAGTAATCCAAGGTGTCCGAGTTGATCATGGTTCGAGACACGGTAATCTGACACTTTTTTTCAAGGTCGCTTTCAATTGGAAATAAATATGAATTAAAAAATAATATATCAGTGAAATTCAAAGTACCAAAAATGGTTACTAGAGTGCGCGGAGTGCGCGGGACGCCAAGAAGTGGCGCGATATTTGAAAATTTGAAAATGGTGACGAGGACACGGCAAAGATGACGACAAAACTAAAATGGCGGCAGAGCTAAAATGGCGCTCGAACAAAAATGGCGGCCAAGATGGCGGTCGACCTAAAATGGCGGCTGAACAAAAATGGCGGCCAAGATGGCGGCAGAGCTATAATGGCGGCCGGAAATTCAAAATGTCGGACAAAATGGCAGTTGGAAATTCAAAATGGCGGACAAAATGGCGGCTGGAAATTCAAAATGGCGGACAAAATGGCGGCTGGAAATTCAAAATGGCGGACAAAATGGCGGACGGAAACACGTGACCGGAAACAAAATGGCGGCCGGAAACAAGATGGCGACCGGAAACAAGATGGCGGCCGGAAACAAGATGGCGGCTGTCACGTGACCGGAAATACGTCATCGCCGCCATCTTGGATCCATTAGGATCCACGGATCGTTGTTTTAGACGCCTTACTTTCCCTCTACTCATATAATATAAATTATCTACTTTAACAAAATCATTATATTTTCATACTTACAAATCTAAACAAAAACAAACAAAAGCACAATAAAATAAAATTGACAACCCACAGACCCACAGACTAGGTCTACATTTTAAGAGGAAAAAATCATTCAAACATTCATGGAATTCAAGTTATATTTTTGTTGTTGTAATAGTGTCGAACTTATCGGGAAAAAGTTCGCGATCGATGAAAGTGAAAGATACATTTGAGAGATTTCGTCGAAAATACCGCTTATTGGTTTCTAAAGGGAACGGAACCGTGTTTGGAGTCGAAACTGGACGATGCTATGCGTTGCCATGGGCGGCCATGACACTAGTAATGTCTGTAGGGAATAACGTTTTTCAATGTTTGATTTTACAGATCATTGTATCATTGTATTTTGATCATTGTATTTCTAGGAAAAGAAAACTAACAATGAGACTTTCAGCCTTACCAGGTGTTGATATCTACACCTCGATTATGAATTAGAGTAAAATTTAAATATAGCTATGATTATAAATTATACATGACTTAAAACCAAACAAATCATTAAAATTAAAATATTAAATACTTAACAATCTCAAGAGCTTAAGGTGCTGTTATAAAATGTTTTGTTCCATGTTTAACAATACGTTCGTTTGATTTCCAAAAAGTTAGAAACTAGCAAATTAAAACAACACCCTGTATATTCATGCACAAAGATAAAATTTAAACCCCCAGCATTGCATACATTGTGATTGTTATGAATTATGATGTGATAATTATGGTGAAATAACAAAGAAATAAGCACAATAATTCATCAATATTCAATATATCTACATGGTTCACAGCCTGGCAATACATACTAGAATAAATTGAATTTTACGACAAGACAAATAATTACAAAAAACGATTATTACAAATGTAATATATATTGTTAAAATTCTTCTCGTAAAATAATCATTAGCTTTTGGAAAATATATACTTTTGACATACGAACGTATGTTTATGAGCAAATGTTTTCTTTGGCTGTGATGAATATGAATAACTAAATAAATCTTGCATTAAAAACAAGTTTTACATTTTGTGCATCGTACTAGTGTGAGAGTTCAAATCCTGTTTCCATTCAAACAGTTTCCTGCACCAAGGACAACCCAACACTATACCACACTCGTACTACTTGGAATTGTTAGAGTAGCAAATCTGAGTGAAGTTTTTGCCACAATCCGGGCGGTCAAGGACTTAACCACTTCAAACTTCATGTGAATGGTAAAGTTGCTCCGACGATTGAAGACATTGCCACAACCAATGCACTTGAATATTTTACCTCTATCGCATTTGATATGACATATTTTCAAATGGGATTTAGTGCAGAACTTTTTGTTGCTGTTGCAACATGAATGTTCCATACCGCAATCGTTATTAAAACGACACAAAATATTTTAAGCACTTGAAAACGTTATTGCATATTGGGCAGCACAGATTATTCACACAGCATTTCAGCTACGTTTGTTCTGTTAAGGGCCTCGTATCTTCCCTCAACCGCTGTGATGACGGGAAGACAAAACTCAAAGACGTCTGAAACAAGAGTATTGATGTGTTGTTAGTGTTGAATGAGAATGGAGGAAGACATTATAGAAATATATTTCGTTCAAAACTCTGCTAGTTCAGAACTATAATATTTGCTAGAGTATGTTAAATGAACCGACTGTTGTCTGAGAATGTGCTCGAAACATGTACGTGTGGCACACCGCATACTTCTAACTGGTACCTTGCTGTGTTTATCTTGCGTCTCCTGGCCGAGCTAACCCTGCTGTAGCCTGCAGGTATGTTTCGTGGATACGGCTCAGTTCTCGTCGACAGACGTCAGGAAAACATTTCATCAATAAGCTTACGGCTGCGTGATATTAATGACATCGCCGCCCCACACCGCCACATAACAAAATTATTAATTGCTATAGAGGGTCAGAGGAGATAAGAAATATCGAGGATAATTTCTTAAATTAGGTATAAGACGCAAATTTTTATTTTTATCATTTCCAAATTTTAAGATGGTTTTCATACTTAGCCTAATTCCATACCTGATCATAAAAGGTAAAAAATATTAAATTAGTTCAAATATTTAGTGTAGACGTTTATTAATGATTGTTCAAATGTACAATCAGTGATACAATGCCAGATCCTGTTGCATATTTTAGAAAGTACCATCTGAACCAATGTACAATGTCATCAAATAAAAATGCATCAAGCAAATCTTAGTAGCCATCAATAAATTTACTTATAAGTTAATAAACTTACAAGTTCAAAAAGTTACGAACACTTAAATAATATACAGGCTAATATCAAACAATCAATGAGTCTGTCATGTTTCACAACGCAGATCGTTCCATACAATACACGATCGAAATTACACTGGTGTTATACTTACAGGAGTTTCGTTGTTAATGTGAGTTGCCAACAACATACACATCTACGGTCGAGATATAAATACTTAACTTCACAAATTCTACACATGGTACTTCCAACGTTTAAACCCTTTTAAATTTATAACTTCGGCATAGTATGTTTGACGCTTTGTGACTGGTCATGGCTCTTTTCATACTTGTGCATCTTAATTTCTGATTGACAATTTAAAAATAACATGTGGTTGGTGAATCGGCATTTCTGATTTAGGACTTTGCCACAATCAGGGCAATCAAGGACTTTACCATTCTCAAACTTCTTTTTAATGGTAATGTATTTTGTTCTTCGTTAAGAATTAACAATCTGGACACTACAAGATATTACAACACTCACTCATTTGGTTTTAACTCGAAGACAAACTTCTTAGTGCATTTGGAACATTTACACCAATCGTCCCAACAACATTTTTGGGCTTTCCCGCAGTCTTCCCGCAGTCTTCCCGCAGTCTTTTTCCCGCACTTGCCCGGGCGGGACCCTTGCGGGACGTCCCGTACGGGTCCCGCCTAGAAGTGTCCTACTGGCCGATACCGGGTCCCGTACGGGACGTCCCGCACGGGACGTCCCGCGATCTTCCCGCTAGTTTCCCGCACGGGACGTCCCGCGATCTTCCCGCGATAATCCCGCACGGGACGTCCCGCGATCTTCCCGCTAGTTTCCCGTAGTATCTGTAGCGCGATCTAGGTGCTAAATATGTAGGCTAAACGTAAAAAATAAAATAAAAAGTTTTATATAATATCGGTTACATGGCTATTTTGTCTATTTTCGACACCAGTTGATTGCCTGTAGGTGGAAACACAACATGTATTAATTGCAAGTTATTATAAAATTTCGAAGTTTGGTGTCTCGAACTCGGTCCAGCAGGGCGACTCTCCATCTGTAGCCACGCATCTAACCGTTACGCACGGAGGATGCTTGAGCGGAGTGGGAATAACACCCTATAGATTCAACAGCAATCTACTCGAGTATCATAGTTATTGTGTGCTTGCTTTGTGGCCTATCCGTATAGTCTTTAATTATTTTGGATGTGTTGGAATAGTGTTCAGTATATTATACTAATGGTGTACGGTATATTTTAAATGTGGGTACAGTAAATAATGCTTTCTATGCGCAGCGCATGTTCGATATTTTGTTCTAGTTGTTGATAAATGCCGAGGCGGGTGTATCTGCATAAATAAAGTATAGGCTGTCCGATGCGATGCTGGTTGACCACAAAATAACGGTACTAATTCTATTGGAACATGCAACAAAATTAAATGACATCATGTGAGATCTTCATATCTTTTTGTCTCAGTTGGTGAAAAGTAAAACCATGGAGTATGGTGAAATTTTTTGATTACTAGGAAGCTTCGCAAACGCTTTTTCAGGGGAGGCGTGTTATTGGATGAGCGTAATTGGTGCATTGAGCTGCTATGTGTTATTCAGATGGTATTTAAATTGATTTCGTTTTCCCATTGCTATGGGCTGCGAGACACGCTTGGTAATATTGTTTTAAGTTTAACGACGACGATATGAGGATCAGGGGCGCACATTATATTACACACTACATTACAATCGAATAAAGCATGTAGGTGTTATAAGTCGAAGAAATTTGGTAAAAAACGAAAAAAAGCGTAAATTTGTGATTTATAAAAAATATTTTTTTTTCTATTACGCACAAATTGCACACGAATATATTAATTCTTAAAATACAATAGGATAAAGCATTTAGGTGGTATAAGTCAAAGAAATTTATTAAAGTCGTAAAAAATCGTAAAATTGTGATTTTCATGAGAAATAATTTTTTGATTGCGCTCAAATTTCACGCGAATATATTAACTCATAAAATTAAGGTTCTGCGAAAAAATCATTACAATCGAATAAAGCATGTAGGCTAGAGGTTTAAGTCGAAGAATTTTTTTTAAAATCGAAATATATCGTAAAATGCGACGTGGCTCGTGGCAGTTCTAAGTTCATAAATTTCAAAGGCCTTTAGAAAATTTCATCGCTATTGCCATTGGAGTATCGGTTTAGCCGGAATCGTGTTAACAAACACACAAAAATACAAACGGAAAGAAGAAAAAACATTCCGGATTTTTTTCACCAGTGTAGTGAAATGGAATCTTTGCTTCGCTCATACAAAAATGTATTACAGGAGAAAATGAAAGCAGGCCAAATGCTACAGAATTATCTGCATAAACAATTCAATGTTATTTCGCGTGTGCAGATGAATGTTTATCTGCATAAACAATTCAATGTTATTTGGCTCCGTGCGGTAATAAAAAAAAAAAAAGAAACGTTCTACAAATTGCTTTTGAATTTTTATAATATACCACAAAATTTTCTTTTTAATTTGTTGATGCATACAGCTGTTGTTTAATTAATAAATAAAAAAACTAATAATATATTCATTACCAAGGTGATTGGTTATCGTGTTTTTTCAATAATGTACACACACAACTCTTTATGGTGGAGATTGATTGAAGTACAATATGCTCATTTTGTTTCACAGGCAAAATAGTAAATTATGTTGACTAACTGGATCGTTCATAATAAACGGGCATTGCAGGTTACCCGTACGTATCTTTTCCGAATCCCTTCCTTCGCGGGAACTATGCGGGACGTCCCGTGACTTTCCCAGACACAGGGACGTCCCTTAACTTGCCCTCGCGGGTCCCGTGCGGGACGTCCCGTGACTTTCCCAGACACGGGACGTCCCTTAACCTTCCCTCGCACTTCCCGTGCGGGACGTCCCGTGACTTTCCCAAACACGGGACGTCCCTTAAACTTCCCTCGCGGTCCCGTGCGGGACGTCCGCTTCCCGCAGTTAACCCGCACTTCCCTTAACTTTCCCGCACGGGACCCAGAGTATAATGTTTGTTGGGGTGTTTTTCAATTTACTTCAAATATTTTAAGAATTTCTAAACTTTACTGCATTTTGGACTGCATAGGTCATTCACGCTTACATTCTCTTTATGTTCCACTTCACCCTGGCCACCAGCAATATTAATGTTCTTGTTCAAATGTTCAAATGTTCAAAATGTCCTCATTCACTGCTGATCTAGAAGCCAGGGCTGAGGAGAGTCTGAAACAAGAATATCGATGTGTTACTTATTTGTAGTGTTAAAGCAGAACGAAGTAAGAAGAAAACATACATATTATTCTGAGCTCTGCTGTTCTAGAACGGTTAAATTGTAAAGTGTATGATGAAGAACACCGGCCTTATGAGCATGTGTCATAATACGACCCTGTTCGAAACTTGTCATTGCAATTTCCGTTGTCAACCCAGATTTTCTTGCGACTATAATTACTGTTAAATGTGCAAGGTAGATTTTGTTTACGTATACTCCCTTGGTGTCATTTGCAACAACACAGATCTTTACCACAACCGTGTGTGATGTCGCACATCCACGTATGCTATAGTTGTACAAACACCACTGTGGCCCGTGCCATTACATGCGCGCGTCTCCTGGCCGAGTTTACTCTCTGTTGTATGTGTGTTCTGTGGATACGGCTCAGTTCTCGTCGGCAGACGCGAGGAACACATTTAACCAATAAGCTTGAGGCTGCAGGATCGAAAAGACAGCACTTTGCACGGCCACATTAAAACATGATAGATTGTGTAGAATGTCATGGGAGGAGCGAAATAAAAATAAAAAATGTAATTAAATCTTATTTTATGTTAGTTATGTCACGGGAGTAGAGAAATATCAAGTATAATTTTTTTATTGGGTTCATGGAATGACTATTTAATTTCACCGAATTTAATATGATTTTCATACATAACGTTATAACTAGTTCATAATCGAATCAAGAATGTTAAACTTGTAATTATTTTTATTATTGTGTAAATGTACAGTCAATGACATAAGTTTTTCTTTTTCATCTATGAATGCTATAAGCAGCAGACTGCAATAAACAGTTTCAATACGGTATAGTACGAGCTGAGACTTTAATTAATCAGTTATCAATACGTTAGACCTTACTGTGGAAATCAGCTTTAACAACTTAAGATATATATAAATTGAGTCAAACAGTAGTAAGCCCCGATCGGGGGTCGTCGTTGTATCTGTTTTATTTATCGTCATGGATAAATACAGCAAACATAAAAAACAATAGAGCCTAAATGGTGATTTTATCCAAAGGATGATAATATGATACAATTAATGTTACAAGATAAGATCAAGGCATGCGCCATTATAATTATCGATAAGAAAGAAAATATGCAAATATTCTAGTAATTATACCGTAATAAATGTATAAAATGCAGCACCCAGGCACGTCATAGGAGGGTTATAGAAGCATATCTCTAGACATAATACTGCGTAACCACACAGATGTATGAAAATAAGAAGTATACAACATTAATCATAATAAATGTAAAAATTGTTGTTATCGACACTCTTACTTGGTGTTGGAAACAATTAAACGAGTGAAAAAGTATAAGCGAAAAAAAGCACGTTCCAAATCAATAAAAAACACGTGTTAAAGAAGTAACAACATTTTGAGTAACAACGTATATTACACAAAG
The DNA here is from genome assembly GCA_024449915.1 of Sweltsa coloradensis. Taxonomy (NCBI): domain Eukaryota; kingdom Metazoa; phylum Arthropoda; class Insecta; order Plecoptera; family Chloroperlidae; genus Sweltsa; species Sweltsa coloradensis. Next base: position 5,288 of record JAMZAV010006921.1, on the reverse strand, counting down.
TACATTACATCGAAAAGATTAAGAGGGAAACACAATTTCGTAAGACCAGCTTAGTCAGTTCTTAGACAAGGCCATTGATTACGAAAATTAATAATGGGCCATCTTTATGAGATGCAAAGTATGTTATCCTTATTATAGAGGATGTATTTCCACTAAGAAGAAATTTATTTTCATTTTACAAAAATAATTATGTTTAGAAAAATTTAGTTTAATTGATTATCGTCGGGCAATTAGCACGACGAGAAGTGCATGCAGGTGAGGATGACTATTGGCCCATTGTACAGAAAATTTGGAGAAGCCGAGACAATGGGAACTATGCAAGAATTTACATAATTATAGTTGATTAGGCCTGAATAATAGCAAATGACATTCCCAAAGTGATTTCTTTGTTATTTACAATTCTTAGTGAATTTTTACTTGCGTTCATAATGACGCCGTAGATGAGACTTTTGTGTGACACGATAGTAACACTTTGTACACGGGAACTGCGGCTCCTTCCCGCACTCGTGTTTGGAGTGGTGATACAAGGATGACATAGTTCTAAACGTTTTGCCACAAGCTTGACACTGAGGTTGTTGCTTGTCAACGCATTCGTACTTTAAGTGGCTGGTTAGAAAGCGTTTCATCGAGAATGTCTTGCTACACTTCAGACACATGTGCGGCTCCTTGCGTCCACAGTCGTGTGTAACGTGTCTGGTTAGTTGTTGTTTTCATCGAGAATGTCTTGCTACACTTCGGACACTTGTGCGGCTCCTTGCGTCCACAGTCGTGTGTAACGTGTCTGGTTAGTTGTTGTTTCATCGTGAATGTCTTGCTACACTTCACACACTTGTGCGGCTCCTTGCGTCCACAGTCGTGTGTAAAGTGGCTGGTTAGAAAGCGTTTCATCGAGAATGTCTTGCTACACTTCGGACACTTGTGCGGCTCCTTGCGTCCACAGTCGTGCTTCTGGTGGTGCGTGAGATCCTTTTTCCACTTGTATGAACGAGGACAGTCTTGACACTGATGTTTTTCAGAGCTTGGTTTGCTATCAGTAATGGGGCGCCATTCCTGTTCGGCATCTGTAAATATTTAATTTTACTTGAGAGTAAATGAAAAGAAGCAGTTTTGAGCTACATTTGCTGCACTATAAGAATTATGAAATATATTCTATACTTAAATTTAAAATCTCCACATAACCAGTACCAAGCATGATCCCCACACCACACCACGCCACAACCATATAATATATATTATCTACTTTGACAACATTCTATTTTCATACTAACTTATCTAAACAAAAACAAACAAAAGCACAATAAAATAGAATTCAATAGAGCAAAATCAAGGTTAATAGCGCTCGTGGAGTTTAAGTATAAACAGAACAACAAACAAGTAGCTAGTTTTCAGAACTTTAGTGATTTCCAATTATGGCATGCTGCTATCGCGGTGTAGTGTTTTGTAAAATCTCAATCATATATTACAACCATTTACCATTCACATTCTTTCATCCTCGCATTCCTTTCTTTTTAATACCCTTAGATAAAGTTCTCGTCAGCAGACGTGAAGAACACATTTTACCAATAAGCATACGGAGCTGCGGGATCGAAAAGACATCGCCGCCCCACACCGCCACATTGAACAATGATAAGTTGCTATAGATGGTCACAGAGGATGAGAAAATAGGAACTTTAATGATGAAAAGTGGGTTGACCAGAATAAATTTTTAAGAACAAGGCCATCGATTACAAAAATTAACACTCAGCCATTATAATATGAAATTTTTCAGTTATAAAGTAAAGTGGCTTAGCAGATGTATTTCCACCACGTGCGAAATGTGTTTAGAGTGAGACACATTTGTTGAATTGATTGTCGTCGGGCAATTAGCTTGAAGAGAAGAGCATAGAGTTATTAATGACGATTAACCTAATGTACAGAATATTGGGGTGAGCCAACACAACAAACAATCTACATTTTTACACTTTTTAGGCCAGTATAATTCAAATTATATTGACTCCACGATATATTTATATTTAAGTCGGTGGCATGTTATGTCTACAATAATAAAAGATTGCATTTCAACACCACTAAACATAAGTAAATAATAAATACAACCTAAAACTATAAATTAAATTGTCATAGTGATAATTATAATTATCCAACTCTGTGCATGCGTTCACACCTGACCAGCCAGGCAACCTCGATTTGAGTTCAAGTAAATTGTAAACGTTGTTATCATTTTACAGAATAAAGTGTCCTAAGACAAATTTTAATTTAATAGGTTGACTTTGGACAATTAGCACGAAGAGAAATGTATAGGGGTGTGCGTGACGCTATACCTAATTTACAGAAAATTGGGAAGAGTTATCACTACTGCACATTGCGAGAATGTACATATAAATCTTATACTACTCTAGGTCAAAAAAAAAGCAAATACATTAATCAGAGATTCCACTACATGTAGTAAACAACTTGTAAATAATGTCGACAACACAATTTGCACCACCACAGAACATACTAGAGGAATGTACATAGTATAAAAGTATAAATCATATTGACATGGGTATAATAATTCGCATTTGTGCATGCGTGCATAGTGACACTGTAAATTAGATTTTTGTGTGGCACGATAGGAACACTTAGGACAGGAGAACTGCGGCTCTTTCCCGCAATCGAGTTTGGAGTGGCGAGACATATGACATGTGACGAAACGTTTCACCACAAGTTTTACACAGGGGTCGTTGTTTGTCAACACATTTGTACTTAACATGAGCGTTAAGAGAATTCTTCAATTAGATTTTGTTGGTACACTTCAGACACTTGTGCGGCTCCTTACGTCCACAGTCGTGTGTATTACGTGACTGGTAAATTGTGTGTCACCCACTGAGCTCTATATACTTAATAAATAAATAAAATAAATACATTTTTATTTAGAGTCTGCCCACTCAGTTATATAACTGATTTTCAGTGGGGGACTTTAAATCAAAGCGACCAAGCCAACCCTGCAGGCCCCGACGCAATCGACGCAATGCATGCATGTATGCAATCTTATGCATACCTGGTAAATGTTGGGATGTGAAGTTTGCGGAAGTTTGCCGTCTGCCATTTTCTTAGGTTCCTAATCAGCGGCGGATTCAAAAGAACTAAACATAATAGATTCGTTCACCTGTGTCACTGGCCTGTGTTTATCAGTTTATTTAGTGTAACATTGCAGTAAAAACTATTCCTCGGCATCCTGAGTGTCCCTGATAACAGATCACTGAAATGAAGGTCTACTAGTCAACATAACCTCAAAATAAGCTCGCCACAAACCGCCATCTTGACGTTAACATTTACATCTAGACGGCGGTGCAATCGCAATTCAATCGCAATACAATCGAGGGACGTCGATAATAGGCCCATCGGGTTAGGCCTTGTAGACCCATCGATTTAGGCCTATGTAGGCTTCAAGGTTACACCATTGCATGCGCCCTGCACGTAAGTATATAGAGCCAGCGGCGTCGGAGCAGGGTGGCCAGGGGGGTAGCTTGCCCCCCCTGAGCTTACCGAGGGGGGGCGAAAGTATCTTCTCGCCCCCCCCTAGAAAAATGACGAAATAACCGTCAAAGCATAAACCAGCAATCATAAATATTACATTCTTCAAGTCATCTAGGTTTGGCCAGTTTGGTTGAAGGTTTGGCTTGACATTGGAGTCATTTAAAAATGTACACCTTACCCTTTTTGCCCTTGTTTTAGGTTAGGGCCTATACTTAGGGGTTTATATTTATTTATGCGTCGGCCTATACTCGCGCCCTATGACACCACTGGGGCCCTTATCCTTCCTACTTATAATAAGATGTATTATGTCTAGCTTTATTTTCCTCAAACCGGTTGAATACGTCGTTTTCACATTTTCTGAGGCATTGAGCGTCATCCTGTTTTAACTCATAGAACAATCAAACCTTGCAAACGTTCTTGTCCCACCGTGCTACTAAGATAGTTATTTAAAATTTATAATTTCTTAACGTTGCTGATTTGATTTTTAATTTGCACGGCGAAATACTTTGAATCGAACATCAACGGGAACATTTCTGACGCCAGGGCCCCCTCAAGCTTAAGGTCAGTGGCGGATCCAGGGGGGGGTGTGGTAGGGGCAATCGCCCACTCCTTGTTTCTTAAAAAGTTACATTTTATTCTATAATGATTATAACAAGCCTACAACGTGATGATAACATATCAAAGTGTATGAAAAATCTAATAAAACTTAATTAATATACCCTCTCTTAAGCCATTTAAACACGTTTTAGACAAAGCTTCCTTTAAAAAAATCGGGGGAGCCGCGCTCCCCAGACCCCCCGGCTTTGCGTTACGCCAAATCAATAGGGAACTGTCCTTCATTACCAAATTTGAATATGTCCCTACTAATAACCGCAAATACCGACCAGTAAAGTTTTTTATGCGTCCGGCTTTTATTAGCGCTAACTGTGAGCGAGGAAAAATTTGAACTGGGCTTCGCGCCGGAAAACGGCCATGCGCCATTGCAGGTGGGTGTGACGTGATCGTGAGGTTCGCCGAGGCGGCGAGCTGACAGTTCTGCCAATCAGCTTCCCCTCCTCACCTCACGATTACGTCACAGCCAAAAGAGCGCGGACTTAAGTCTTTGTGCGGGAAGTCAAACCCCAGGAACTTTGAACATGCATAGAATCTACAGATTTTATTTTTTATAGTTTATTTTAATTGCGATGTTTATTAAATTGAATGTTACAAATTACTAAATACGTGTAAGATATATTTGAAACCAAGGCCAGTTCCCTATTGCCACACTCTTACAGAGGGCCTGGATCCGCCCCTGGCTTGGGACCTCCGGGCATTTTCCGTTCGGTATTTACGCCACTGGTTTAGGGTGCGAGTCGAGGAGTCGAGAGACAGTCGCCAGACAGTGTTCCAATCTTCATGTTGGTGTTTTTCTACTTTTTACCGTACAAAAACTACAGTATTTCGGACCTTCGGTATTGTCTGCTGTTTTTTTCTAAAACGCACCAAACGCCATCTAAAAACTGATTTTCAAAAAAATTCGCCTGCGGCGCTGTTGTTGGGGGGGCCTTGGCCACCAAGCCTGCCTAAGAGACCGCCCCAGCCCCCCCCCCCCCCCCCCCATTGAGTCGTTCGTCAAGCCCCCCGAGAAATTTATTTCACCGCACGCCACTGACTAAAGGGCATTAGTTGCATATTATGTAACTATGCACTTTTCCTGGGAACGTTCGCCCCCCCTGGAAAAATAGGCTTCCGACCGCCAGTAAGAGTCAGTGGTGTCAGAAAAAATGTCTTGT